>JAMKCH010019029.1:0-24872 GCA_023653785.1 Ophioderma brevispina | reverse complement strand
CCAGTGGTAAATCTCATGCCTAGATAGCGAGAGGACCGGGTTCGAGACCGTGTATTTTTGTCTAAATTTAATTCAATGCTCGCCAGTTTCTCCGATCCTCTATAATATTTGTCAAATGATTCGTCTCATCATAAGGAATCAGAAAATATATACTTTGGCATATTTGTGATGTTCGGTTACAGAGATATAGGTAAAAATGGGATAAAAAAGTCATTGAACTTTTGATTGGTCATTGTACATGGGGCCAAACTTTCAAAATGCGTGGATCTTGACAAAATTGGTGTTAGTTGTAGATATGAGAATGAGCAATCCAGAAGAGTATAGTTTGCACCGTCTATTTTGGATGGTTAGTTAGGTGGTAAAATTCGGAGTAAAGTTACCTCTTGTCATAATTGTATTGTTTTGTATGGGAATTAGGGAATACTCACCTCTTTCCTAAAAAATAAACCAAACGGAAGATCATAAACCATGGAAACTGTACTTTTCCAGATTGCTCATGTTACTACCAACAATTTGACATTAATTTTGTAAGATTGAAGCATTTTAAAAAGTTGGCCGTCTGTACTTTGACCAATCAAAAGTTCAATGATCTTATAACTTTTAAACCAATATATCTGTAACTGGACATCGCAGATATGCCAAGCTATATATTTTCTGATTCCTTATAATTAGACGAATGATTTGAGATACCTTTCAACTAAATTGAATCACTTTGTACGCTTAATTCCTCTTAATTCAAGATGGCCGCCAAATGGACCCCTTGCGACAATATTTGATTTTGGTAACATCGGAATTCTTGAAGATGACACACTCATGCTAAAAATCACGTTAGAATTGAGTTTTAAGTGGTGCATGGGAACCCATATAATCTGCTAGACTAAAGGGGTTACTTTGCCTCCCATCTTGGAAGGCAACTTGCATGTATCGATTACTCTGATTAGCTAATGATATGTTAATTGATCTGATTGGCTTACAGGGATATACACAAACAATGCAGTACTAGGTTATATAAAGTTATGAATTTTAGGCCTCTTAGAATATCGGAAGTCATCATGGATGCTATAATCAAGAAATATATTATGACATTTTGGAAAAATATTTCTTATAATTTTAATATATTTCGTTATTGCCAGGATAGATACCAAATTACTGACCTGCAGTCAAAAGTGTATCACGATCAGACACTTTATTGTATTGGCGGTCATATTGAATTCGTTGATTGTGTGATTACAGAATCATATGTTAATTGGTCACGACGAATGTTTTAACGAGACAAACGTTAAAATTACAACTTTTGAGTAAAAAAGCATTTTTTTTCTTTTTGTTTGGTGGCCATTTTGATATTTTGCGTTTTTACAAAAATTCTCAAGGTTTCTTGTCTGGCACCCATCGGATTCAGAATCAGCATAATAAACTTGTCAAAAAACCGTCGAAAAACAAATATCTAATATAACAAGGTTGATATACACACACTGGCCAAAAGTATTGCAACATTCAGAAAACGAAATTCATAATCACCAATTGATTTCAAATTATACCATGGATTATTGACCACTCAATACGTATTTAAATTCCAAAGTTGTGTTTTTCATACAGATATTATTCCCCAAAATCCAAAAGAGTGAAAAAACGTTTGATTTGATTGTAACGTTCCCTAAATATGGCGAATAAAAGGAACAGCAAACGATAACTTGTCGATTGCACTCCAGAAGGAATACAGACACAGACACAAAAGATAATGGCTTCAAAACAGCCACTTAATGGATTGTACGGGTTCATTAGGGTTTACTTAAAATTTTTATGGGAGAAAATCATGGTGGTTGTGTAGACCGGAAACGAGAAAAAGTCAATGGAAAACAGTGGTCTTCGAAATATTCGAGAAATCCAAGACACCTGAAATGCAATTATAATGATAACTCACGTGGTTTACATAAATCATGTGTAAATTACGCGTTCATATTACATGACAAACAGCCACAATGTCAACACGGTGCCATTTAAAAGTTGTTTTCTCGGGTATCACGTGAACCTCTTTTCTTGCAAATAAATTCCCGAGTCCAACGGTGGTGCCGTGCTTTTAATTATCTTTAATCTTTTATTGACATACTCATTTCGGTCCGTGTCCATACAACCCACAAAAAACCAATTTTTCGCCCTAAACATTTAAAGTAGACCCTGACAAACTCGTAAAGGTCATTTAGCGACCTATTTTGGCATCCATTTTTACGTTCGTCTTGCCTTTATTCCTTCTGGATTACAATCGGCAAGTTATCATTTCCAGCTTCTTTAAACCGCCCTATTACGATAATTAAAATCAATTAAACTTTTGTCGCACGACTTGATTCTGGAAACCTGATCTGTTTGAAAACCCCACTTTGACATTAAATTGACGTATGTGTGTTCAAGAAACTCCTGATACAATTTGAGGTCCATTTGTGAATATAAATTGTGGCTTTTTTTTTTTTTCTGCATGTTGCCAATACTTGTGGCAGTGTGTGGTATATCAGTTATCAAGGAACCGTAAGCCTGGAGTATAACACTGATCTCTCTAAATGTATTGGCCTACACAACAGTAACTGTATAATTAGATGAGTGAAGCAACCGGGCGGACATCGTGGTATAAACCCACAAAATAACATTCCAGAGACACCTGTTAATAAAGGGTAAACTTGGAGGTATTTTTAGAGACCGGCCATCCCATACGCGCACAACTTCCAATAACCACTGAGCTTACAGTACTAATGCTGATTCTGTACTCTGTTTGTACATTGCTTTTCCCATTTTGATGGGATCCTTTGGTGTAACTGACCGGCTATAACCTCCCCTGCTTGTTTGCCACAAAATTTCATAAGAGATGTAAAATAATGACAAACTTGCCAAGAAGTCGTGACGAGTCATCGCAGTGTGTCAAAACATAATGTATTAACACAACTGCCCATTTTTTCAAAATTCTATCCCGTCTTTACAAAATAGCCATTGCTTGTGATGCACGTATGGTGGGACACTGAAATTCGGATCAGATATATAAAATAAAACTGTCTGCTAATATTTCGAATTTTGGGTTGTGGTTTGGTTAATTCTTAAAATCATTTTCGATTTATTCAAACGTCGTTAGGGATCTTATTCAAAGTCAAGATTTTCAAAGTAATTTTTTGTATATGAAGTCAATATTCACATCAACTTATGAGATACCGCTTAGCCTTTATTACGATACTAATTTTATGTAATAACTCAAATAAGGACAACCATTTCATAGTCAAGGACACAGTGTGAATGTATTTATTTCATATTTGTATGTGGCCCTTTGCCATTATAATGTCCAGATTATTCTATACCTGAATCTATGAACAAAAATTGACATTATTATTTAAGATATACAAATAAAATATACAAAGCTTTCTACATGTGACCCTCACTGCTCAACAACAAGGTGTCATTGCAATATTTACAATCTCATTGATTCTTTCATTAAATAACGGTATATATAAGTATCGTTTTATTAGTTTCTTTAATAAATAAATTTTTGAATTGAATTAAACTGAACATGATCTACAGTGCACGTTCTCTTTCTTCAAAATACGTTTTGATTCGCTGCGTTGCTTGTCTTTTCATTTCACCAGGCTCTCGAAATTATTTTCGAAACATAAGTTTAATAGGAAAAACGTATCAGAATTATCACGGTATTCAAGCATTTTCTTGTCTCCTAACCATATGGAAATAGTGCGTTCCCGTTTCATTATAAAACACAACCCTTTCGTTTACACGTAACAAATCTATGTAATTTAGCTATTTTGTCACATGATTTACTTAACAAATTTGGCGAAAATGAAATTAGAATATAACCATGATTGCGAAATTTTACTGTCATATTACTTCTAATTAACAACAATATTACAACATTTCCATTACTTATTTACATGGCAATGATTTTACATGTTCTAACACACATACAACAAATCGTACTAATTTTTAACAATAAATTTGCGTTGGCAGTGGGCGTAACACTTCAATTTTCCGGGGGAGTGGGGGAAAATATGGAAACACCCCACCAAAATCTAATCCATATACGTGATTAACAAAAACGCGTGTAACTAGCGCCGCAACAAATTGTAATTTTACCACAAAATAAGTTACAAGAAATGCAATTCAATCATATTAAAATAAGAGCAGATCAATCCCGCCTTTCTAGGGTAGGTCCCGAGACGCTATTTTGTGCATAGGAAGAGAAGCCCCCTCCTCTTGTTACGCTACTGATAGTCTACTGATGTCTTCCCTATCGTGAGTTCTTATTTCGAGGAGTCAGTGACACAAAGACTTAACTCCTTTGCCCCCAATTTAAAAAACTATCCCACTTAAAAAGAAGAAAGGGTTTTTTTGGGTTATTAACAGCAAAAAAGGTAAACTGTTAATTCTTGCATATAATGAAGTTAAAATGTTAATCTAATTTTTTAGTCGTCTACTTATACCGCAGAATTGAAACAAATTGAAAAATAAGTGGTCATGTGACTGGTTGCCATGGTAACAGGCGGTCATATTGAACCTTTTTTTTGCAAGCTTGGATTACGCAAAAACATCTAACGTCAAGTCAATTTGAGTCAACTTGAAGCAAACGAAAGCTTATTTCAAGCTAAAACTTTAAATGATCAACACAATTTGCCAAAGAATAACCCTGTATACCCAAAAAAACCCTTACGCTCAAAATACTAATCGCTAGCTTTTGTGCCTTTAAGAGCTAAGTCCCTCTCCCATTAGCTATTGATTTCGAAGTGTGAGTTAACGTCTTTTTTTTTACTCCAAAGCCCACCATTTTCTAATAATTTTGATACTCAAGGTTTCATTGGCTCAAAAATAGAGTTAACGTCTTCTTGCCCCTGACCCCCATACCTCGATTTTGCAATTCAACAGATTACACATTACCACAGTATAAGTTTGATACTTACTTTATATATTTAAGTATTCCTACTGTCTCGCTATATAAAAGCCATAGTCCATGATTTGGTGTTCTAAAGAGTTGTCTGCTGTTATAGGTATCAGTGCGCTCATTACTTGTGTGAGTACATTATACGGTGATCCAGCCCAAGTGAACAAAATCTTGACACTAATATAGTGTTTTGGGAATCATCAAACCCCTCAAAACCCTGTGAAGATGGTTTACATAGCTTTAAAAACCAAATAGGTTGTATTTTTAATGAGGAATCCAAGTACAGGCCTTTTAAAATGTGGAAATGGAGTAAAAGGTGCATACAAATAGGATGGTTTAGCAGGTAAAAGTTGTTTTAACAGGAGACAACGAACATGCTTACGGACTTTTGGGAATAAAAACTGTACACGGAGTCTTACTATTTGATTTGAGTAAATTGTGATGGCCTTTTTTTGGTTTTCTCCTATTTTTCGTTCGGTCGCAAATCATGAACGTGGCTTTCAAGTGTACAAAACCCAAGAAATTTACTTGTAAATAACTCTAGCATACACAAACCATATTTTCCCATTGTTTGAAAATGTTATCAAGATTGAATAATCGGTCACAGAAAGGTTGGAAAATGGTTGTTCGTTAACAAATTCAACCGAAACGTCTATAAAAGGTATTGTTTGCTTTGTTTTTTTGTTTTGTTTTTAAAGTTTGACGATTGCTTAAATAAATACTTCCCATAACATCTTTCCATTTAAAACCGCGTAAATGTTTTATCATTGTTTCATGTTCAGCCAAACCTATTTCAAATATTTTAACCGTGTTTTTTTTAATTTTATTCTCTTTAAAGGGGCAATTAGTCAGGAGGAATGGTGGGCACAGGGTGGAAATGAGTACAGACTTTTTTCCATTGATTGATTTTTGTTAATGATGACCTAAGCTAGTAATTTCTGGAGGGTGTGCAAAATTTCGTGCAGTGTGGCCATGTTCTAGAAATCCAATATGGCCGCTATCACTCTCAAATTCATTCCAAATGCCATAATTTTAGCACTGAGCCAGGTTTTAAATACAGCACGAGGAATCTTTGGCCGGTTATTGACGTGATTTGAATCACCACATTACCATCATCCAATATGGCCACCCAAAACCTAAGTAAGCCCTTAAATCATTCAAGAGACCATAACTCATCAGTATGAGGGTGTGATAGAGGCTAAGCATCTGGGCGCCTATACCCAGTAGGAACTCATATCTGACATTTCAAGTGTGTTAACAATCTTACCAATCAAGATGGAAGCCACTATGGCTGCCTTTAAGATATTTAAACCTACGAAATTGTCATATCGTCATAATATACTGTCCGTCATTTTGTTTTAAGTATGGTTTTAAACAACTATACCAGATACGAGTTATTAAGCTCAAAGACATACGTCCTCATACTTTAATTTAAACTTTCATAATCATTTTGGGTGTTTTAACTAAATCCAATACAGATCTATCGTAATTTAATTTAGTTTTAAGAAAAGGTAAAAAAGTCACCACAGTGGCCGTCCCATCTTAACTTGCATGTTAAACGAAACAGAAATTCCAGATCAGAAATGTCAAATACTTATCCCATACCTTAATTAAACCTTTATAATAATTATGTTAGTTGATGTACTACATATAATACACATATAAATGTAGGTTTTACTATTGTTAAAGAGGCTGCTGTATCGGCTGCCATCTCTTGAATTTTGGAAATTCCATTACAGAGAAATGCCAAAATAGGGTTTCTAGTGATCAAATAATGGTATCTCATAAGTGTACCGCATAACGACGCATGCATATAGACGCTGGAATTAAGCATCTACTGCAAAATGTGTAAGAACATTGACGTGTCGGATGCGTTGTGGCAAATGCATTCTAGATGTGTTAAAGCACACTTGGCATAGTGTGATCAATTGTAACAGATTCTGAACACATTGCCGAACATTTAATGTTCATCATGGTATTCAAGTAGCGTAAATAGGTAATAGAATTGAGGTTTAAGATCATTTTAAAATGATTCCGAGAGCATATTGACTTTTGAGCAGCCCTATTGGATTTTTGTTGGCAAATGTAATGATAAAATTACATTACCAACACTTCTCGTTCTTAAAACAAAACACCCTGTAGTACCGAGAATATTTGTCCCTATCATGAAATACTTAAGGGAATATTAGTGATTTTGGACATGGTTTCAGCCCAATATTGGGATTTTAAAAATTGCACTGTAACAAATTTTGCAATCACCCTCCAAAAATTATTGGCTTAGTACCAAATGAACTAAAATCTATCATAGAAAAGTCCTGTACTCCCATTTCCATCCTTCAGCTTGTGTGCCTAAACTTCTACCTGACTAATTTATCTGACAGCGTCTTAAATATAGGGTTTCCTCAAAAAATTACACATATACAAAATACAAGCTCGTCTTCTAGTCAACTTCTTCAACAGTGGGTCCTTGTTGCGAATGTCCGCTACTTTTTGGGTTGCCGCCAGTGTTGCCTGTGTGAAGTTTGCTCATGATTGGTGAGCATGTCTTTTGAAGTTCCTCTAATTGTGTGCATACTCTTCTTTCTCTGCCAAAGAGTTATTTTCCAACCAAGAGAGAGCTTCTTTAACAGCGTTCAACACGGTTTCCTTATCAGAGCTTGATAGCTTATCTTCTACGTTGCTATCATTGGTGGCAGACTGCACTCCAAATGCATAGCTTTCTAGGCTGTTTCCTTGCTGCAATCCTCTCTCTGTGGGCGTCATCTTCAGCTTTGTATTTCCTCGGCATCATTCAGCATTCGTTCAATGTCCTCTTTGGAGAGTCGACCTTTATCGTTGGTTATTGTGATCTGATTAGTGCGGCCTGTGCTCTGATCTTTAGCTGAAACTTCAAATACCATTAGCATCAATGTCGAAAGTAACTTCGATTTTGGGTACACCTCTGGGCGCGGGTGGTATACCAGACAGTTCAAAGACACCGAGTCTGTTATTGTCTTTGGTCATTGCCCGTTCTCCTTCATAAACTTGGATGTTAACCCCTGATTGATTGTCTGCATATGTGGTAAATTCTTGAGAGGTCTTGCTGGGGATACGAGTGTTGCGTTCGATGAGCTTTGTCATGACACCACCAGCTGTTCAATTCCTAGAGACAATGGCGCAACATCTACCAGCAAGACGTCCTTTACTTCGGCGCTGTCATCCCCAGACAAAATCGCTGCTTGAACAGCTGCTCCATACGCTACAGCTTCGTCAGGGTTTATAGATTTGTTAAGCTCTTGCCGTTGAGATAATCTTGTAATAGTTTTTGAATCTTTGGAATCCGAGTGGACCCTCCAACCAGTACAACCTCGTCAATCTTGCTTTTGTCCAACTTTGCGTCCAGAAGAGCCCGCTCTACTGGCTGCAAGCACTGGCGGAAGAGATCAGAACATAGCTCTTCAAATCTTGCACGTGTGATGCTGGTATAAAAGGCAATGCCTTCAACCAACGAGTCTACTTCGATGTTGGCTTGCGTGCTGCTCGAAAGCGTGCGTTTAGCTCTTTCTGCTGCAGTTCGAAGACGGCGCATGGCTCTCTTATTGATGGTCATATCTTTCTTGAATTTTCTTTTGAACTCTGCAGCAAAGTGATTCACAAGTCTGTTATCAAAGTCTTCACCTCCAAGATGGGTGTCTCCTGCAGTGGATTTCACCTCAAAGATACATCTTCAATTGTCAACACCGACACGTCAAATGTACCGCCTCCCAAGTCAAAGATCAGTACGTTTTTCTCGCCTCTTAGTTTTCTTATCAAGTCCCTAAGCAAGAGCAGGCCGCTGTAGGCTCATTAATGATTCGAAGTACAGTCAGTCCAGCAAATACTCCAGCATCCTTGGTTCTTGACGTTCAGTCTTGAAGGTATGCTGGAACGGTGATACCAACATCTCTAACTTTTCCTCCAAGGTACGCTTCGGCTGTCTCTTTCATCTTTGTCAAAACCATTGAGCTGATTTCTTCTGGTGCGAATGTCTTCTCCTCTCCCCAGATACTCTGCTTTCATCATTGGTTTGCCTTCTTTGTTGACAACTTGAAAATGGCCAGTGCTTCATGTCGGATTGAACTGATTGGTCACCAAACTTGCGTCCAATCAGACGCTTAGCGTCGAATAGGAGTCTTTGATTCCCTGTATAGACAAAGATAAAAAAAGTAACAAAATCGGTGAGCACTTGGTGATGATAATAATTAATTACATGTACTCATTACGTTTATTCATTTCATTGATTCATCATTCATTTTACACACCGTTAAATCAGTATTCTTAAATATTTTATGGATGTGCGATAGATCCATATTCTCTCAGAATATGGTCATAGAAGGAAAAATAACTATACCATTTGAGACATGTAAAGGTTCAAAATAGTCGCAAAAGATAAGACTACATTGTATTTGGTAAAAAGTTTGATTTGGTCACCCATATGAACTAATTAGTGCTAAGTGAAATCGGGATTTCTGAATTTTATTACATATTAATAATAAATAAAAATATTTTATATGTGTGTTGTGGGTGCGGGGGTGGTGGGTATTTGTGGTGTGTGGTGGTGAGAGGGAGACAGAGAGCGTGTGTTGTGTGTGCGCCGCGAGCGTGTGTGTGTGTGTGGGTGTATGTGTGTGCGAAAACAATTTTTACACACACACACACACACCACACACAATACCACATTACCAATACTGGTACTTTGTTAGAGGCCAAATACACTTGATATTTTAAATCTCTCTTTACGTGAAAATCATGAACTCTAATGCATTGATTTTATAAGCACGGAAGTTCACAGAAGGGCGAGTGTGGGCTAAGCAAGGAAATCAACTGTATTGCACTTTCTTGCATTTTCCAAAGGGACACAGGCACTTTTCACATATTTCCAGCCTGACAGGCACATTTTGAAAAACATTGCGTGTGTCTCTTTAAGTGCCTCAGCAATTTGAATTAATAGTTATAATAATTAATAGTAGAATAACGATTATTTTAATCAAACCCAATCAATAATTGAATTATGAATTGCTTTATTATCTGCTCTAATTACTCAAATCAATAAACAATCACACAAACACAACTACCTCCGCTATATAAGAATCAAACTCAATATTTGAAATCAATAAATGCGAAATAGCACCAGCATGTTGAGGGGCCTTGGTTAATGCAGGTAAGTAAGGTGTTAGTGTTTCCTTTGTATTTTATATACCAACCAATAATTCCTATCAATACCAAACCCCGAAGTTTGGCAAAAATAGCAGAGGATAAGTTCGACGAAAAAAGTGAAAAACCCTTTTTACGGGCGAACGGACCTTAAGAGTAGGGCCGGTCGGTCGGTCGAATTTTTTCTTAATTTTTTTTCTTTTCTGGACTCAAAATTGGGTCTAAATAGCCCCAAACTGAAAAATTCAAGAGAACAAATGAAAACTTTTTACAAAAACAATTCTCTTTAAAATATTTGCTAAAATTAAAAATTGGGTCTAAAACAGGCTGAATTTTACTGATTTTGGAAAAACTAAAAAAAAATCTGGCAAAAACGAAATAAGGGGTCGGTCGGGCCCGTAAAACAGGTTTTTTTATTTTCGTCGCCTAAATAACATAAATTGGAACTAGTTATGTTTATAGACTTCGGTTTTAGTGCAACGAGAGGTTATGTACAACATTTCGGGTGTGAAAGAACAGATCAGTGAAAATTCTGATTTTTACAAGGATGTAAAGTTTCTATCAAAAATCTCCCATCTGAAAGGATTACGCTGAATTTATTTTTTGAGTACAAAACTGTTGTGAAATTTTTAATTTCCTATTAAATTGTATAAGAGCAAGTAGGAAATTCATCTTATGTTTTATGGTGAAATATAAGCAATACAAAATCACCTTTTGTTTTCACTTTTTAACACATTTCGGGGTAGTCAAATAAAAGGTAGATATTCTATGAGTGTAATCTATGAAACCACGCATTAAGTAATTAAGTGGCAAGACAGAAATATATAGGATGCCTCAAAATCTCTCGCTACACACAGACATGTATACAATATATTGTCGTTAAGTATTATACAAAGTTCTAACAGAACATTTTGACATTTTGCATAGGCTTAAAAAGTCCAGAAAAGAAAAAAAGCAAATAGACCGGACTTCAGAGATAGCAGTAGACGTTTAAAATATAATTTTATATTTTTTTTTTTTAAGTTTCTGATTTGGAATGAGAATCAATCTGAAAAATAGCTTATCTACAAAATTTGCAAATGTCAGTCCGAATCTTGTAATACTAAGTTACGATATGTTTCCTCTTTGTTGTGGCCTTGTATGTAAAGAATGAGTTATCCGTTGAAGCCAGAAAACAACCATTTCAAATAAAACAAGTACCGAGCCTTAATATTAAATATGCTAACTAGCTCTACTTACATGCTACTGGTTTTTCGCTGCCGCATTCAATAGTCTCTCGGTGTCGTTGAATGCAACATAGCTTGGTGTGGTCCTGTTCCCTTGGTCATTGGCAATAATTTCAACTTTGCCATTCTGGAACACTCCAACACAGGAATAAGTTGTTCCCAAATCGATGCCAACGGCAGGTATTTTACTGGCAGGCATTTTGTTGTGGTAGCTTAGGCTATGTAGTTAGTTTGATGCTCAGATAATATTGGTATCAAGTCACTCGCTGGATGAAGTGTTTATACTTGCACTTCCTCACGAAAAGTTTCTCTTCAGAATATTGGTAGTCTACACTATCCATTACTTTATATACAGTAGCTGAGTTGTGATCCATCTTTCTCGAATATACCAGAACCCGACTGGCATGCATGACAGTGTGCATTCGTACGTGCTCAACGTTTCTGGAATATTCGATACCGACGAATTCTACGACCTCTCGCGTTCGTTTCTATAAATAGAAAATTATTCACAAAGGCTGCAATTTGCAATTAGGATTTTGATTTTTTTTTAAATGGAAGTTATGAACATAGAGTACACGCTTACATAAAATGCACCGTTTGTATATTACATTACTACAAAAAAAGCTAAAAAATACCCAGCAACTGTTTTTGAAAGATTTAGGGGAAATTCTGTTTCGCGTATTTCTAGATATACCTTGTGCGGACCTTGAACTTGTTAACCCTTCTTGTTTATTTACTTTTTGTGTTAGAGCGCCATCAAGCATTCGGGAAGCTTCTAGATTTATCGTCGTCTGCTAAAAATAGGCCATGAAGGCTTAAAGAAGTTTAACAATATAAATAGGGTGTCTTGTTTTCCCTGGTTCATTCAACTCCAGAAAAGTGAAAACTACTGAAATACAGGAACAGTCTAAAAGAGCAGAGCTTCTATACTGATATCGCATTGTGTTTGGCAGGCAATCAACACCTAGTCGTTTTATACAAATATTGCAGTGTGTCTGGACTTTAGGCCATCGATCAAACTTCGGTCGTGGAAATAGATTTAACCATCCTATCCAAGATGCTGAGAGTTGTAGTTCCAACTGTTTGTTGCCAAGATCCACTCCAAGAAATGTTTGTCAGCGCGTGCTGTCAACCAACAAGAGTTATGGGTTGCAGACGAACGAATAATCTGATGGCATGGCCATTGCTGGCAGCCTTCGCAGAGGCGATGGAAGCAATGGAAACGCCTAGCTCAGCTCAGGACAGCAATGATAAAGCTTGCGCATGCAGTTGTCAAACAAAAAATGACAAGCCCGATGATGGCAACAAACACCCAGATCACGGTACTAGTGAAGAAAACCCAGATACATCGGCGAAACCTTCAAGTACTGAGCAGACACCAGAGAGCAGACAGTCGTCAGAAAAGGAACAAATACCAGAAGCGGTTAGCGTACCACTGAAAAGACTGGATGCAGATCTTGATCGCGATCGCTTCCAAGTATCTTTGGACTTGAAATCATTCCAACCTGAAGATATCGAAGTTAAGCGGGTGGGCAACGAACTCAAGATTCAAGCTAAACAACAAGTTCAGCGTCACGGAATTATTTTTCATCGTACAATTCATCGCTCCTACCACCTCCCTAACGATGTAGACACTGAGACTTTGAAGTCTACGCTGTCAACCGCCGGTGTGTTGTCTGTTGAAGCTCAACGCAAACCTCAAGAATCGAATAGCAGCAAAACTCAAAGCAAAGTTGACCAAGAAGATCTTACTGAGCATACTAAAGTCAACGAAATCCAAAGTGAGGAGATCTCTGGTGAGTCTGCGAAAAATGTAGAAGACGGAGAAGCAGCAGAACACCATCAAGACGTTTCCGCTGATGAGGAGAGAGAAGGAGACTACTGAAGAAGTCGAAGAAGGAAATCAGAATGAAGGACTGACAGACGTGCAAGAGGAATAAAAGAAAGAAATTGTATTTGTGCTGTACTTTGTACATGACTGTGGATTCTGTAATTTGTAAGACTTACAATCTTAATTATTTAATTTATTACACATTATTTAAGCAAGTGCTTACTAATGACTATACCATTTTTTTTGCTAAAATTCCATGATTCATATTGTGATTTAAAATTTTAATATGCTATAAAACCATGGGAATAAAGCAATTTGTTTATTAACATTTCAGATTCATACTCAAGAAAGTTATAATTAGATCACAAATAGTTTGTTTTGATCAGATGCAGGTTTCTAAAACAATGCCCAACACGACATTTTGTTATTTTATGTTAAAAATATACAAAAGCAATTAACCCTCTAAAAACGAAGACCAAATTAAAACAAAAACAAAGAACATGTCTCAGGAAAGTGTTCCTATAAGGAAAACAATCTCTATTAGTTACCTCGTTGTAACTTCATTGGTATGGTCATCAGCGATTTTTATTTGATGATTAAGTGTTGCTATATCTTAAGGTCTTTTCATAATCGCTATAACAGCTATTCTTATAGTGTTATGTCTAAAATCCTTTAATAGAAGTTGAAATTTGACCATAGTCGAGAGGTTACGTTAGTACGATAAAGTGACTTCCTAGCGATGAAAATTATGAATAGACATTCAGAATTCTTTTTCAATCGTTTTGTTCAATTAAAAAATTAAGTTAATTCCCGTCTTTTCAATAGGATGAATCTATGACATGATAATAAAAAAGTATATGAATTTATTTTGAGTTGTGTAAATGTAAGGCAA
Organism: Ophioderma brevispina; assembly: GCA_023653785.1. Lineage (NCBI taxonomy): Eukaryota > Metazoa > Echinodermata > Ophiuroidea > Amphilepidida > Ophiodermatidae > Ophioderma > Ophioderma brevispina. The sequence goes on along the minus strand of JAMKCH010019029.1, from coordinate 10,830 downwards.
ACAAAAAAAGGTTTGTCTCAGAAGAAAATGTAACAAGCCTGAGGTGGTATGAGTTTGTTTTGGGTTAGTTAACAAGGACTATATAATTTCTTTAAGTTGCACTTTTGGGCGACCTTTTCTTAAATTTCCTACATTTTCTGCCTAAAAAAACTCTTCGAAAATCTGCAAAAATGCGCTAAAATGAGAATTCGAAACCTATATGTACGTAATCACCCGAGACTAAAGTCTTTGTGTAAAGTCATGGTACAAAACGCTGTCTTGTTCAGAGCTATTTTGGACTTTACTCAAATATCTCTTTTCCGACGAAATGGTAATATTTGTTACGTTGATATTGTAAAACCCGCAAAAAAATTCCACAAATCTCCTGGTTTTGATAAAATTTCTTTAAATGACGCCCAAATATGCTAAGAACGATAAAGTGATTTTAATGTGTTTAATACAGTGTAAATAATTATGTATTTTGTATTTGTTCATTTCCTTTTATTTATTGTGTAACATTCCATAAAAGCTACAATAAAATATGCCCAAATGCTGAGAATAATGAAGTTATAAGAAATTAATTCCAACGCAGTATAGATACGGTGTATATTTTGTTTTAACGTATTTATTTATTGTATAAACATTCCATAGAAACCTAAATACAAACTTTAGCACCCCAGTTATACATTTAAGAAATAAAGGGTGATGCAGTATCCTTTATGGGCGAATAATGTGTCCGAAGTCGGAAAAAAATAAATAATGGACGAGGCGCAGCCGAGTCCATTATTTATTTTTTTCCGGCCGAGGATACATTATGAGCCTATAAATAATACTGCAAACCCTTTATTTCTATTCTATTACTGAAACCAGCGTGATATAATGAGAAAATGCATAATAATGGGCAGTAAACTGACCAATCAGAATGCTGCATTTTCAATAATGGGCAGCAGAGGTAATAGAATACATAATAATAATACAAACGGAGTAATTTCACGATATTGACATATTATAAACATTTGTTACAATACCTGCAGTGCTTTAGATAACGATGTTACCAGCATGATTGTCTCTAAAGTAACTTCCATTTATTCCATTTATTTTGCTTTTATATCAATGCAAAAGTACGAAAGGTATTTTCCATTTTGATTTAGATTAAATGGTTGGATAATTATAATTATAATTTGCATTTGATGTTATTTTTTCCTTGTAAAATTAAACAGAGGATTCCTTGCAAAACTGCGTGAACTCCGAAGTCAGTTATTGTTCGTTCTTCGGAATCACTAGTTAATATATTGACCCGTAAGTGTGTATCTAACAAGGCGGAAAAAGAGAAACGCATCAAACCAGTCGTCCGTGCGGGCCTGACATTTTGAATATTGCACGGAATAATAATTATCAGTTTGGGTGCTTGTAACAGCACATAATGTCAATTCGATAACAACAACCGCCAAATATCAGTGTTGTATGTTGGGTGCTCTTGGGTGGTTAAACTTTTGTCCTACCCATGGGCCCACGCAACGAATGAAAGGACACATCAGTCGTCTGATGTAAATAAACCGCCTCAATGAATAATCTTTTCAACTAAGCGCGCATGGCATACTGAGAAAAAAGAGTATATGGGCACAATGATTCCGGGTACACTATTATTACACCTGGCCCCTCTAACACAGTACATTAATTTGTATCACTAACGATTAGTGTATATTGCAAAAGCGGCACCCACAGTATGTGGAGAAAGCGGAGGCAGCCATTGCTTTCTATTGTTGGTAACTCTAGACGCATATAACCCCCGCAGACGCGCGCAAGGGGCTGTAGCCTGCTACAACTAAAACGGGGATCCGTCGCTCATTCAGTCCACGTAAGGGTATTTAGCCGGCTGACTAGTTTCACTTTGTAGACTTATGGACCCATCTTTTTCACCTTCATGCGGGGACAATTGAAATTATTATAAGAAATTTTTTTTTGGGTGTAATTTTTGTAAAAGGAAAAATTTTATTATGGGAAGAACAGCCAATTTTTTTGAAAAATAATAAAAGATTTGCTGACGTAACGGCATTGATTGGGTTATTATTTGCTAGGGGGACCCATTCAGGTAAAAATGACGTATCCCGTATCCCTTACCATTGGAAAAAAACCAACCGATTATTCGGCAATCGGACGTCGGTTTTGAATTCTGTAGGGAAAAGGTAAATTTTGTACTGTTTAGACATAATATACGGGTCTTTGGAAAAAAATAACTCACACTAGGGCAGGCAGAGGGTCATGTACAGGCCTTGATTTAAATAGTGCGGATTTTATATATAACGGTAGCCCCCGAAGAGCACACTGATTTCTGATACCTGACACGTGACCTGTACCTGATACGTGACACCACCCAACTATCATCTGCGTTACCGTTAAATACAATACGGCAAAGCGCACAGCATTCTGTTTTTTTTTTTTTTTAATTGGAAATTTTGTTACACGGTATCCTATGGGATGTAAGACTATACATGTGGTTCTGTACAGGAAGGGTAGGACACGATCTGCTCGATTTGGGCATTGGGGATTCCCAAACGGTATTTGTGAAACTGATACATGCAATTACTATGCAGGTTCTTCGGTCCCAGTGACATTATTAAAAAATCATCTCTTAAACTTTGTTCAAAAGATTCTTCGTAATATCATGATAAATTAAGAAAAAAAATATTGAAGTTCACATAAAATCGGCTTCTGTTACAAATAACCTGTGCGAACTCAAAAACTCCAGAAACTTCCCCTGGCAAAAGTAATCTCTATAAACATAATACCCTGGAACATACGCGCCATGGCTACAGGGCTATGCGATCTGTAGCCATGCCCACCGATACACTCTAATATCAAAACAGACTAATATAGTATACACCCCAAAACCATGCAAAACCGGGGTTTTCTATTGTGGTCGGCAAAACATGCGAGACGGTTGATTTCTAAAGATTACGTAACGTTTTGCCTCTATGTCTATATAGAACACTTGGTATTCTAGATTAGAGGGTCCCAATGCCTGAATACAGTTTTTAGCTTCGAGTTCACTGGAGAGTAACCAATGTCCGTGCGCTTAGGTTGACGACGAATAATGGCACAAGCCCCGCAGGGAAAGTGCCATTATGAGTCTGGACAAACTGATGCAAGTGCGTTGATTTTTGGTAAACGTTTCATATAAATGTCCTTAGTATGCAAATGAGGTATTACAATTGCTTTCGTCATGCGCTGTATGTTGTGCAGTAGCACTTGACGGAATGAATGGTAATACCTCATTTGCATACTTGGGATTTCTATATGAAACGTCTTCCTGATGTTTGCCAATGAACGAGAAACTAAAATATGCAGACATTAACTTAATTCATAAACGTTATTCTGACATTTAAAATCTGACTGCGTCATGAAATTCAATGCTGTAATGTTCTTTTAAATAAAAGTTGCACGTACACGCCCACAAAATGAATCAATCCAACGTCGATCTTAGCACCCCGGGTACACTCATTAACATACGTACATTAGCATACGCACCGTGCAATGACAAATATCAATGCATGATTTTGTCCAATCATATTTCTTCTCTCATAACGTTTACGAATGTATTTGAACTTAGTTTTATTCTGCATTATTTCTATAGTGTAGTGCTTTGTGTATTGCTTTGTGAGCGTGATTTAATAATGAATAAATATGACACTAGTTATGCATGTTGTTGAGAATTGTTATTTATTTTATAACTGTGAAATCAATGTAAGCTTAGGAGAACTTATGAGGAAGTTATTAGTATAGATAGCAAGTAAATACCAATAGACTTATCAGTAGTAGATAGCAGTAACATTAGCCAACGAGCACAGTGCTATCAGCAGTAGATTGTATATAAGTGAATAGTGCTATCAGCAGTAGACAGCCAGTTATAATACAATATTGTCAGCAGTAGATGGCAACAATAACCTTAATAATCCCTAGGTTGTCCTAAACACCCCATAATGGCCAACTATATATGAGCGACTTAGGTGCTTTTCTTTTATTCCTGTGGCAGAAGAAGTATTTTAGCATTTTACAACAATGACCTGAAGTAACCTAGATGACCTTTAACTTTATATGCCTAAACTAAACATCCCATAAGTCGCTCTCTACTCAAAGGGTCACTTGCATCGACGTTTCATCAACATCCATGACGGCATGTGCAACAAGATTAATTAAGAGCTTTAAAATGTAAAAAAAGTATGACAGATAGACAAATTAGCGCATGACCGTGACATATGCTCTGTAAAGAGTAAAATATGGTTAGGAATAAGTTGGAACACTTTACTGTGTTTGAGGCTTTTTTGTGAACGGGGAGATTAAATTGAACTAGGGTTAAGGGTGTGACTTCGCAAAATGTCAAAATAGCACGCATCCATTATTTATTTCAATATTCCAAGATAAAGGTGAGTATTCATATACCAATGGCCTCAATTTGATTGACTAAAAATGTTTAATTTTCTCACAATTATATTTCTTCATCAATTATCGGTGAGTTTTACATCAAATACTAAACATTTAGCCAGTTTTGGTGTGATATTATGTTTTAATGGCCCATGACATTGAACAAATAGTTTACAGTGATTATGATAATTGATATTCTAAGCTGTTGTGATGCGATTCTTCTTCCGTTAACATGTTAAGGCTGTAATTCGTAAAAGGTGTACCAGTATTAATTTTCATTTCTCAATCATTAATCTTAAATAATGAACAACAATTAAATGTCCTTTTCTACAAAGAAATATTCCCAATTTCAACATAGCGTATATTATAGATGTTGTGGCATTTTAAACAGTGCCAATATTAAAAGCATATTTTATGACTTTCATGAAAATCTTTTCATCAAGCTTGATCAGATTTGCTTTAAATTAGTAAAATGTGTTCAACAACTTACCCGGTGAATTATTTATTACTTTGGAAGTGTTAAAAAAGGCAATATTGTGGATAATTTTTAAAACCATTCTTTTGACACTATCATTCTTGCAGAAATACACTATGAAGTACCATTACCGCTACTTGAACGCGATTTGTCGTTTTTGTCGGCGGTAGACCGATGGAATCTCAGGAGATGTCGCTTCATTCCTAAAATTGCATATGAGATGATTAATAGTTATTTCAATGGATCATTAATTTAAAAGTAAATGTTATTCCATAAAAAAGTTCAAATTGTACCTAACTACTCATGTTACTTTTGCAATTTGCACACAAATGAAGACTATTTAGTATTCAAATAGTTTGTATTGTATATTTTACGTTTTATATGCTGTGCATTATCGTAGCTACCTTAACACTTAAGTGCCTAAAGGGGGGGGGTCCAAATTCAACAAAAGGGAGAAAGGTCCACTTTTAAAAATATTTTTGAACTCTAATTTTTTTGTAATTTGTAACTTATCGATGCGCTTCTTTCCATAAAAAATACTAAAAGTTTTCGCCCGTTAATGAGGTAATTTCCAGACGATAAACCGGAACTCATTGCGCCTTTGGCCTTGCCTTATGACCCCTCAAAGGTGGTATGAGTTTCATTTGAAAATTCCCTCGGGAAAGTGGTTTCCCGGGGGGGCCCATGGAATCCCCCTCCCCCAGGCACCAACGTGAGTGAAAACACCGTAGGCACTTAAGTGTTTATTATCTTAAATTACCGTGGGCATATGCGTGACATCAAAACATTATATCAGAAAACCTTCTAAAAAAAATAAATGTTGACTCTTTATTTCTGTAGTTGTATATAATATGGCAATACAAAATAGCAAACGTGAACGGAAATGATAATCTACTTAGCTTTTGACATGTACTGCCGTTTCACATGACAATTCATAATTACATTTATACCTTAAAATTATTTCGTCAGCGTAATAGCATCAAGAAGTAGACGTCTGTATGATAGGCATATAGTCTAAAATCACTCAAATTTCTGTTTAGTCTACTGAAAATGAAATTATTAATCGATTCTTCTTACTTTCTTTTGAGAAATGTGTATATTGACGGGAAATGCCTCCAGAATTATATATAATTTAATCAAGCATTCGCCCGAAGCGTATGTTCCTTCGTGTTCATTAATGTTAACTTGTTAGAATGACTCCATGTGCCAAAGACCATTACTATATAAATGTTTTGCATATTTTAAAAACATTGTAGTTAAACAAAGTTATGTAATTATATTTAGTCGCGTGTCACAAAATACGGTAGGTCTATAAAAAAAATGTAGCATGAAAACACTTTCTTCATACTTCAATTTTGTTTTTATTTCAGAAATATGTTGTACAAAGTTTGGTGTCATTTTATAGATAAATGTGTGTCTTTTTTTGAATACAAAAATCTCCCATGTGTTCTCCCCTGTGTTCTTGATTTTATATTTCTGTATTTTAAACATTTTGTATGTAATTATATTTTGATTGTTTTAAATGCGTATATTTTTATATCTAATGTTCACGGCAATTCGGGTCTTTCAGCTGCGAATGTGAATTTAATAAACAATGAATAACAATTAAAAAACCTTAATAACATGAGTATTGTGAGATTTAGACTTCAATATGTAAGTTGTTTCAATGGAGAGAAGTCCGTATCTTTGTAGATAAAATTTTAAAAGGGAACCATCTTTCAAGTGTCGCCATGAAAGTATATTAGTCGCCATGAAAGTATTATTATGAGATGGAAATAACTGAAACCTGAAACCTAAGTCTCATATTTCGTACACTCAGTGATGAATGATAGCTACAGTTATTAATGTAACAAAATAAGTAATAAGTATATCACCAAGTAAGCAACTAATTTTCCTCTTTGAAACATACATAATTTGATCACCCTATATGTCTTTACTGAGTGGACACACTGTGTCAGGTTGAATAGTTTTAGAATTTTTTTAAAAGTCCCACACCATGTCCTATTAAATGATTATCGGTTGGCCATAACTTGAGATTGTGAAAAATAACCACAATAGAAAAACAGTTGAAAAAATAGCTTCTTATTTTACACGCATATACATTTTTGACCACACCGTGTAATGTTCTCCTCATCTTCTGAATCTTTTTTATCCTCGGAATATAAGCTTTCAAAAAATATGTAGGCTCCTATAATCTTATACACTTAATTAAAAGTAAACATTAAAAGCATGTTGAAGTGAATTAATTAAAATTGCTGGTTTTTTTTTCATAATAAATGGCGGCCTTGTTGGATTTTCAGGTACTTTTTACAATACCTAAACAACCTCCAATTTTGTTTTTCAATATATTTTAAATCGACAACTCCTACAAAATGCCTGGAAACAAGTCCATTTTTTTAAATTTGGGTTATAAAGTGCTTAAATGTTGAATACTTCAGAAATAAAATCCTGGAAAATGGATATTTTGCGGCAATGTACAAAAAATCCATTCGGATTCATATGTTTTAATTAGAGCAAAATCCAAAAAATGGCTCTGTTACGCCATTCTTTTGACAAAAGAAGATTGTGTCCAAAATTTGGTGGCTATAGCTCTTATCGTTTTCAAATGGTAAAACACGACAAAAGTAACGCGCCAAAGAAAACAACCCTATAAAACCTAGCAAAAAAACTATTGGTTAATTATTATGATGTTAGGTCAGCGTTATTTTTAAATCTATTTCAAATATATATTTCAATTTTTTAACTCAGTTTGTAGGTGTTTGGCATGATAATGAAAAAAACTGGTTTCTTTTTAATCAAGTTATGAATTTTTACGGGGGGGAAGTTGATAATGATCGCCCTGGAAAAACAAAAGAATTTCTTATGTATTTTATTGGTTTCAAGGGACGATTATTTATCATTTACTGACAAATGGTATCGTATGACCTTTAATGGCCATCCTAACTTGGAATCATGACTCGATTTATGGCATTTTTTTATATATAAAGCCAACTGAAAAATAAAATCCTGTTGCTGGCCATATCGGCCTATAAGTGTATTTCTAAAAAATGGTGTTTTAGCCATTTCCCGGCTTAGCCTATTAAAGTACTGGATATAGAGTGGAAAATTGATATTTTGCAAGTATACTGACTCAAAAACATATTAGAACAATTAAACACACTGTGTATCCTTAAACCTACGAGTAATTTCCAATCATGTAGATCAAAAACCCGCCATGAAAATCGATATTCACTAACTTTTTTGGTGAAAAATTGAATTTATTTGACATTGTATGTCTATGGAAACATGACAGTGTGCGAACCTTTGACGTCAGTCTGACGTATGATAGGCATGGCTGGTACTAGTTGACATCAATGCGGAAGAGGTGGAGGACCATCGCTTACCAAAATCAAGCTTTGTAATATTCCGAGTGGAAAATGGCTAAGCTAGCCTTAGCTGTTCGCCTGGGATAGCTTTGGATCTCGCTGATGAAGTCTTATAAATTCTTGTATTTCCTCAGTAGTTCAGGTAACCTTCATGTGACCGTACAGTGAGTATATATGCAATTTTTTGCTGAAAATGATAAGGATAGATAGGGTGTGTAGAATAAGATCTGCCGGGTGCCACCTGGGCATCCTGCGGAATTGTGAGAAATCCAAGATGGCGTCGCCATTAATGATAATAATATTCAACCCTATTTTATCCAAAACTATGGAGTTACTAGTATATACATATGACCGATGAACCAAGTGTCTGGCACTTGTAACATTAAGTCATACTTCAAATTCAAAATGGAAGCCAAATCCAATAATTTTAAAATAGGCCATATTACAACAGCAAATACTGCGATAAAAATAGACTTGAACTACTTATGGTTATGTCATTAACACAATAAAATATATTTCTGATACTTTAAAATTGTAACATGGCTCAATCAATATCAGTATGGCATCCAAAACGTGGACAATCATCTTCAAAAATACTTGACACAAATTTAATAAGTAATTTTACAGCCGTCAAATCGAAATCATGTGCAAAGACATTAGAAATGTCCTTTGATCTTACCAATGTACAACATCCATTTCATTGGTTGTTAAATGCGCTGCGGCCAAATCGAATAAAACCAATAGGTGCAAAGTTTTCAAAATACCATATGAATTACCTTTTTCACATATACTATACTGCACTCAATTTATAATTTGACAACATTTTTATTCATCGGGATTACCTGGTATCACTTGGTTAAGATCATAGGTACATTTCTATTGTTTCAATTGACACCTAATTTATACTTGAGTAATATTAGAAATTGTGTCAAGTGTTTTTTGAAGATAATCACGTGTTTGCTGCCCAATTGATTGACGTCATGTTCACTTTCAAATTCTCATAGAATCATTTATTGTATCTAACAACATAATCTAAGGACTTCATGTTTATTTTTTCGCAGGTATTTGCTGTATAGGGCATATTTTAAATGATTAGATTTGGCTTCCATTTTGAATTTGATATGCTTAATGATACACTTGTTCCATACACTTGTTCATTGATCCTATAGTATAGCTAGTACCCATATTTTGTAATAGTAAGGGTTGAAATATATAATTATTATTTATGGCGACGCATCTGGAGTTCTCAAAATGCCAAGTATGCCCAGTGGCACCCGGCAGATTCTTATTCTACACACCCTAATCTATCATTTTCAGGCAAAACTTGGGTGTATATACTCAACTTTACGATCAGGGCATAATTTGGGGCCATATCCACCCGACTACAGAGACGTTTCCCTTCTTGAAAGGATTAATGATTTGCACTATTCATCTCTTTATCAAATCTGAGTCTCACTTCAAATCTCTAATACGAGCACCGTGTGAAACGCAGATTAGTCCATGGGACCCATAGTCCTGGGCTCCATAGACGATAACGGAATAAAGCTGAAACTATAATGTTGCGTAAAGAATCATCTGAATCGATTGCCCTAAATATTGTTCACCATTGTTTCCGATCTATGAGTACGCCGGACAATGGTTACTGCTAACACCTGTTTTTTTTTGGTAGTCCAGTCTATTCATGCTTTTTCATCATAGCGCTTCCATTCTCGCATTCGAGAACGGTTAACGCCCCTTGTGGTTCATTTCCTAAATTATAAATGTCTGGAATTTATGTTCTAGACTATTTCAATCCCATTTCAACTGAAGTATAATTATTGAAGACAAGACATGCTTAACTAGTATATTGAGTATAGAGGTAATTGTAACTCATATATTAATACCAAATACCTCTGTTTTTATCTGAGTATGAATATACCCCCCTAGGTTGTATACTTTATTTCACTTTTCTAGCTATTACGTTTTTTTACAATTGGTGCATATAGCGCCACCACATTCGGAATTCCTGGTATTATCGTCGTCTTCTAAAATAGAGCTAATAGACGCTGGAAGTTTCTCGCATCACTACTCTCAGAATCAAGCACAAGTGGAACATATGAAAGATGGCGTCTTTTCCATACTTCATTCAACTCCTGAAAAGTGACCACCAGAAACACAGTAACAGCTTACTACTCTACATACATGTTCTGGACTTATAACTATTTCACCAAACTTCGACTGTGGAGCACCAAGTATTTTGACTTTGTTTCATCTCCAGTTTTGCTCCAAAACTAACGGACATATTACGGCCGCCAATTCGTTTGATCAAACGGTGGCCAATTTCACACGCATTTATTATCAAGGCTGAAATCGTAGTTCCCACTGTTTCTCTCTTTTCTTACCAAGTTTACCACGATGTCATCTCGAAGAAATGTGTTTGTCAGCGGATGTTGTCAACCAACAAGTGTTCTGGGTTGCAGACTACGAATAATCCGATGGCCTGGCCAATGTTGCCTGCTTCGCCGAGCGATGGAAGCAATGGATCGCCTAGCTCAGCACAGGAACGATGCTACGCATGCATTTGTCATAAGAACTGACAAACTCGATGAT
>JAMKCH010019028.1:0-23885 GCA_023653785.1 Ophioderma brevispina | reverse complement strand
TCAACCTTTGTAATTAATTTTGCGGAGAAATCATAAGTTTTAGCCTGGCCTAAGTTCGCAATGCAATCCTCCTTATGATCAAATCAGGCGCATTCCGTTTTCATTAACGGACCGATCTATTTATAGTTGAGACCGCCCACTAGCCTGGCCTGAATTTCCCGGGGAAATAACTTTTTTAATGAAATCATGAAGTAAGCGGGCATATATATTGTAACTAAACAGTTTTTGGTTTTTACTTTAACCATTTTCACGTGATGAAATGAGAACTCGGGCCGCTTCCAAACTTTAACTCATGTTTAAAAAATCATGCATATCGCCTATCCCGCGGCCCGTAGCCATCGTGAAGTACAACTCCGGCATCTCCGTCAATGATCATAACAAGGAGGTGATCATAAACACATCTTGTTGGGAGACTCAGTACATGCCAAATAATATACTCACTGTACAGCATTGTAAACTCCATGATATAATTCAGCTGCTAGGTGATCCCGGTAGGTGATTAAAAAGTCCATAATATGAGTATGAATGACAGTTCATTTTGCAATAATTGGCTCTGCATCATTGCACAAGTCCGGATCCGGCTCCCAGATATTGATAATGAACGATCTGTAATCACCGAGGACTTACCCAGGCTTAACAAAAGACAGTTGGACTTCAGGAGGGAGTACGGACCGCGCAGCACTGTGCGGTGCACTGTATTTTTCGCAAGAAGCCCTTAAGTAATGGAAGGTCTTTTTCGTGAAGTTAGTGATATATTATCATAAGCACTCAAATTGGCTTGCACATACGTTTTTTTGAAAAAAAATTTATGTGGACGTCCTTTTTTTTTTAAATGTTGGGTGGGCAAATTAACCCTCCCTGTTGTTTACTTTGGCCTTATTTATAAATCAGTTTAAACCTATTGTAATGATGGGGAATGCAAAAATACTAACTGGGGGTTCTTTGGCCCTTTTAAGTATTTTTAAAAAAATAATTGACATTTCTACAAACTTCTACTCCACTTCTATCAAATGCGGGGCTCACAATGCAAACTTGCTTAAATAGACTGACAACTATATGTGAGTAATGCGACAGAGGGTACATAATAAACTCAATGATTGGCAAGTTTGGCACTTCCTTTGACTTTTTCTTGTAATAATACTTAATAACAATGTCCTCTGGTTTAGCTACAGAACTACCAAGTAAAGACCAAAAGTTTGCCCCAGAGTTTTGTGGCTTTTTACGGGGGGGCCAAGTAACCCAATTTTTCTGTCTTTTTCTATAAACTTCTCTCCCGCGTCTGAAAGGAAAATTTACGGTATGAACATTGACACAACGCATAGGGTTATTTACTAATTAAAAAAATATTGAATGGAAATAAGTGCACAGCAGCCAGCAAACTCCCCCTGTGCATGGATTACACCAACATCAGGTCCCGCCCTGCTGCCATTGTTCAAAACACGGACATTTACTTTCGCATGTTCCCAAGAAAAATCGATGACCGTGTAAAATGTTTTTGTCTAAATGTCCCCTTTTATAACCACCAAACCGTTCCACCAGAAAAACTTCTAACCGTCACAATATTTTTGTTTTAAAACCTTATAATTAAACCCGAATATCAAATTTCCACAGACGCCACTAAAGTCTGTTGAGAGACTCTGATTTGACAATAACACTCATAACATAGCTCAGCGGGATGTTTTCGGGTCTGCGTTGGAAAATGTGCTTTTACAAGCAGCAAACATTTTTTCGTTGATACATATTTTTATGCTGATAAAACAAACTTTTCAGACAGAAAATCCTTTGTTTTTTTTTTTTTAATTTAACATGTTAGTAGAAAATGTTTCCTGTTATTTTTTTAATCTTTCCAACGTATTTTACTTTGATTTTCTTTTAATTTAAGTTTTTTTTTTTTTAAATTTTAATTTTGCTTGTTATTAACAAGTCTTTCTCCAACATTCCCATTCCATATTACTTGTTTTAGAACTGTGTTTCTATCTTCGTAGGCCTATTTGGAAAAAAAAAATAAACTTCTAATTCGTACAATATGTTTTCCGGGAATCTCTTCCTGTATTGATACCCACTAAATCATAATCATTGCAAAAGTGCCTCCTTTTGTCAGAAGTTTCTTTTGTACAAATAACATGAACCCTCACTTTTCGTACAACAGTTGGCAAATACACAAATTCCGCACACAACCTTTGTACGATTAACAGGCCCTGGGTCACAGGATCTGTGTCCTAATTCGCATAACCCGTTTGTACGAATAACAGGAATCCTCGCCTTATTCCGCCACCGTTGTACGAATAGAGTCTTCCTTATATAAATGTCCTGCATGTAGTACTGTATAGTTGCTGTACAGTCCATCACTCCATGGTACCATGGTTTATGGTACTGTTTAGGTGTTTTATCAGAGAAGATGAGAAAGAAGGCGGTGGTTCGACTGCTACTTCAAAAGATAAACTGTTCAACCGCCTATGCATCTCATCGGCTTAAATCTAATCGATTGACCAAAGACTTACGCCACTTGCTGTAGAACATTACATACACCGGTCATTAAATCCCCCAGAACATTTCCAATACCCCCGTTTTCAATTGGTATTTGCAAAGGGTCTATCCTCGACTTACTCGCCTGAAATCCCATTTTTTTAACTTTGACCCCAAATTTTCAAAGTAATTTGGCACTTGGACACTTTCTGACACAAAAAATATGGTTGAGATGTATTGAAAATGCATTTATAAATCATTCATATCCTATTTCCCAGGAAATAACCAGAATTCTTGGTAATTAGTCTAAAATAATAACATCTTTTTTTAAGTTTTATTGACCCCCAACTTTGAGCATGTAGCTACCCCGAAAAGGGTCGATTTTGCTGTTTCTTTCTCTTTCTTCTTGGTTCTTCGTTAAAAAGTCCTGATTTCCTCAATTATTTCGCCAACGATTAAAAATAAATAAATCTCAGAACAACCGCGCGCGGAGTTCATTGCCAGCAGAGATTTTTTTAGCTGGAAAATTAATAAGCTATTTTAATGGGAGCGTGTCAATTACTTCCTGTTGTGAAACTCCCGACAAAGCCAAGCTAGAGGCGGTTTGAACAACATTACTTCAAAGGTTCCAATCGATGTGGCCTTGAAAGTTCCTAAACAATGAGCTGATGAATGAGAGTAATCCTGGGTAATCGGATTGCAAAATCGATCCATCTCCTTCTTCTCATCTCTCTGGTTTATCAATTTATGTAGTGATTAGGGTGTCAGTACTTACCCCAAAACATTTTCTGTTATGTACATGGTATCTAGACACCTTTGAGAAAAAGAAGAAGTTACCAATTGCGAGCAGGAACATCAAATCTTATTTTATAACATGATTTTTTAATAAAAAACGCAATTGGAGGTTGAAGAAAAAGTGGAGGACAATCCTTTCTTGGATTGTTGCCGTTATCGCTTTACCCCCGCTTTGATGGCTTGCTTTGGTTTGGAAAGACTTAATTACATTCACTTCACGGCTATTTATCAGGACATCATTTCATTGCATAAAAAATATTTTAAATTTAAAGCAAAAATTACGATAACAAAACATACAAATAATAACAAAAAATCATAAATAAATGGCAATTTTTTTTTTAAATTAACAATAACAAATAGTAATGATATACCACTGGATACACTGAATAAAATAAAGCAACAACTTGGAGCTATTGTTGCCATCTCGAATTTCCACTGCAGTACCCTTTGCAGTAATAAATTTCTATATGATTCATTACGAAATACCTAACTGCGGAATCTGTGACGCTGAACATTTTCTCAACATTTGTAAAAGATTTCCCAGAAAAAAAACAAATAAACAAACAAAAAACAAACAAACAAACATAAACACCCAAATGTGAGAAACTTTTTTTTCACATTCACATTCACAAAGAGTTGAAGGAAATGAATGAAAGTGCAACGTGAGATTTTTTTTCACATTCACATTCACAAAGAGTTGAAGGAAATGAATGAAAGTGCAACGAGAGATTTCACATAACAGGTGTCCCTAAAAAATGTGCTAATTAATGTAAAGCTTTCTATCAGAAATGTCCCCATGTGAAAGGATTAAGCTAAAAATATTTGTTTGGTACAAAAATTGTGCAATTTCTAATTTCGTATAGGAGCAAATACAAAATTCAGCATATGTTTTATACTGAAATTAAGGAAATGAATAATTGCATTTTGTTTTCACTTTCAAAGCATTTCTGTAACCAAAGACAAGGTAAGAAATATATTGGGGTATTATCTATATGAAATCAATACATATGACACGATATATGGGTGTAACACTAAAATATAATTTCCTGAATCTACTCAATAAAAATGAGTTTTCGTTTTTTTTTCAATGAGTAATCTTTTAAGTCATCACTAACCATGTATTTGAATATTGAGATAGCTCAAAATGATTGAATCAGTCGGGGGGAGGGCTAGGCCTAAGGCACTCCCTATCTGAAGTGTCAGTGTCTCGGCCAGTTGAAAAGTATGGGCCTTTCCGGCAAAATGCCCCCCCCCCAAAAAAAACAAAAAACAAAAAACAAACAAACAGGGGGTTATTCGGTACACAACCTGAATAAAAATGGGGTCATCCATCAGTTTGAAACTTTAAGAAGGGCCATTGAGGTAACAACCCGAAAGCTCCTGAAGTTCAAATAGGAAGTACCTCTCTTCCAGAGTTCAAATTGCCATGAAATTATAGAATTGTTAAAAAATGCGCGTTATAGCGTGCGAATTTCGGTGTTAAAATTTTTTAAAGAGTGGATACTTTTATGCAAACTTGTGGGGTCCATTAAGGGGGTTGGCAAGTGCTTCCATCAATTTTATGGATTATCAATGTGTGACAGACCCCCAAATATTATATTATTTTCTGTGTTATATTAAATCATGTTAAATTTAATCATATAAATTATGAGTGAGGAGAACTGGAAAATATGAAACTTGCAATGTGTTGTGCAATAAGCATGACTTATCTGATTGACCTAGTTCTAAATGGACTAGTGTGTGAAACATCCTGAAGAACATGTCAGAAGACGTCCGCAGTTATAGAGGACAATACTGTCTTATCATCTTCATTCTAAGAATTGAATAGAGGTTCTTTGTTTACCTATAGGAAGCAAGATTGCACACCTGTTGATGAACAATAGACTTTGTGTAATTGCTATGTCAAAACATATCAGGCGCAGGATGTGGAAGATTGTGGACTTCCTTTAAACATGTTTCAGCGAACTGAGAAGATTGTGAAATTTCGACTTGTCTTCCCTTGTTTAGTGTTGCATCATGGGAAATTTGCTGTGGACAAATTCTGTTGCAAATCATTTCTCTTTGCCAGTTGTCAAGAGATTTCATCGAGTGTAGACCTCTCAAACAGAAGGTGGAGAACCTTCATAACATTTGATTTATAAAAATCAATGTTATTTATTATAATTCTAGAAAGTTGCTAGAATTATCAAAGCTGCTCAAAATTTGGTACCTTTGGAAAAACAAAGGTTAACATTAAAATATCAGCAGGATTGTGTTTTTTACCAGTGACATTCACCTTTAATGCACTGAGTACCTGTATGGACAAATGTTATACCATCAAGCTGCAGTTATACTTCCAGTGTTTCTCCAAGTCTACGAGTTTATAAATTAATCGGCCGGTCTAGACCAAAAGGACTTTTGCGATTTCGCGAAACTATAGTTGAACTGTACCAGCAAGAATTGTGTCGCCAAGATTTATGTGGACCTGATTCTACAAGAGACTGGTGCGCACCCAACAAGAACTATTGTATGATTTATGTGAGGTTGTGTGTTTAATTTGATTTTGAAATAGGTAAGAAATATAGATAATTTTTGTGCAGTGTTAATTGTATGGATTGATGAGAATTATTTAGGTATATATTAAAAAAACATTGCCTTTTGAATTTACATCTTGGTTAAGTCAATCTTCTTACAAATAGTCATTGTGAATTTTGTTTAGAACCCACGGGAGGTTACTTTTCTGAACTTGAATCTGTAAACAATGCCGAACGTACTTGTGTGCAAAAAAAAATCACAATTTTATCCGGAAGGCGCACACACACACATGCTATAATGTTGGCGGCTGGAATTTGATTTTTTATCCCATAACATACGTGTACTGAGCAACTCAGAATAATATCTAATTTAAATCACACTTCTATAGCTAGCGAAACTAAGGATTGCTTGTTATGTAAAAGTTTCAATTATAGTACACACCCCAGTGGCGTAGCAGGTGGGGGCAAAGGGGGCAGAGTGCCCCCTCTGAAAAAAAATTCAGAGGAGGGAAAATAGTGGAAATAAAACACTGATATTATGTTAATCAGCCCTTTTTCGGATTCGTGCCACCTGCGACCCGGAGGAAATAGGCGTGTGATCGGGAAATTATGTTGGACCCACGGGCGGAAATTGCCCTCTCAGAACCACAGGCTGGCTATGTGCCTGGACACACCCTCCCCACCCCACCAATTCAATGTTGGATTACTCTCAATGAAAAAACACATTTGCAGGATTCAACATTGAATGGGGGGGGGGGGGGAAGTTGGTCAATAAAAGCGTTCGAACATGTTTGGCACTGCAGATATTGTAGAATATTTCATATAATGTAAATAAGGCCGACTAATACATGGATGTAATTGCAGAATTGTCTTTTTAATCACAAATCTAGATAATTTAATCATTAAAATTAGTAGATATGTTTTGTCTATTCCTGAAGCACTATTTTTTCGACTACACACACACACACACACACATATGTATCTAGCTAGAAGCTGCTAGAGGCATGTTCATATCAGACAAAAAAGTGCACCTTTTGTTTTAGACATTTTTTGATTTTGGAGCACCTATTTTTTCTCACTCTGTCGACTGGCTGTCGACGCCACTTCTGCACCATCCCAGTTTAGCAAGTTTCTATCTGCTGTAAAGGGATTACTACAACAAGTACCAAGTAATGGGATTTAACGAAGTGGCCGAGCTTTAAAAAGAGCTCTAGTTTTCGAGTTACCCCTCCCCTCGGTACACCAAAACACAACCACCTTTATTTGAAGGATATGAGATTTAAGAAAACGATGGTTGTGGTTGAAATAGTTGGTGGCAGGGATGATTTCTAGGCCGAAGAACGCATTTTGGGCTAGGTGCAAATTAAGCGAAATTATTGTTTTTTTATTTTTTTAAGTAAAAATATTACAATCTTGTTTTTATGGTATCCTTTTTGTTATATGTTTTATACATTGCATAAGGGTTCAGGTAATACTCGTTGTGGTGACATGTGATAAAAAGGATGTTTTTTTAACGAAAAAGGGTGATTTGGGGGCTAAAATTCTAGACCCTTTATATATTGTATAAAAATGAAATCTATATAAGATAAATGGTAGAGATTGATATATTGCATCATGATTAAAATTTGTTTTGCTGAGAAATTAATAAATCTTGATTTTCTTATTTTTTAGCTCAAAAACCTGATATTTTGACCCCTAAACACCCCTGCCACCAAAGTTTTTGACCACAACCATAATTTTTAAAAAATATTTATTACTATCTTTTGAATAGAAGTGGTTGCGTTTTGTTATACCGAGGGGAGGGGTTGTCGACAATTTTGTAGTCCAAACCGCTCCACTAATTTTAGGTAGCAAAGTTTTCATTATGACTACCTTGTGCACTTATTTTATGGAAAAAGAAAACAGAAAGGTTTGAGGAATGTGCATTGTTTTACATTGCATTACTCATCTTAATATAATAGCTGTTTTAATCATGTATGTATTTTTGTTTTATATAGCTTTTTATGTAGGCCTACCTAACTGGGAATCGAACCGGGGACCCTCTGCGTACATTTTACCACGACACTACCCTACCTTTATACATGGATTTCATTAGAATATTTAATTTATATGCCTTATTCTTAATTTCGTTCAAATTGATATATTGCGAATTAAAATGAAGTAAATGAACAAATATCATACAAAAACATAAAAGGACTACTTCAAGAGGTTGTGAACTATCTATTAAAAATTTGAATTGAAAATAAGATACTAAATTACTGCTACAAATACGAAGGTATTTACAAATGATTATTTAAAGTAAAATGTATATTAGGTATTTTTTAAAAGACATGTGAGTAAAAACTACTCAAGATTTGTTTGTGTCCTTCAGATTGTCTTGTTGTTATAACTTTGAATTACTTTTAAGTTTCAGAAACAGTTGTAAAATGAGTAAATTGAGAGCTCGTTACTATATTTCATGACGTCATAAATGTCGATATCCCAATATTTTTCCAAAGAAAATGGCTGTATTTTAAAACTTTGTTGTTCTCAACTCTATCACCTGCAGGTAATTTTATCACAACAATTTCCAATGCAAAATTCAATGCAAAAAAAAAACCAAAAACGGCATAACTTCAACAAACACTGAATGCGTTATTTTGTTTTCCACCCTAGATAAAAAGTGGCTTTAAGATTGGACTTTTAGGCCGCATAAAAAATTATCAGATTCTCGTAGCCCTCCCTCCTCACTTTTTGGGATAAGGCCAAACTTTGTTTTTATTTGGTAATTTTCTTAAATTAATATGTTTTCAATGAAATTTTGGTGGATGGTATGCCTAATCGTGTTATTAATCAAGCACAGTCTTCGATTTCGTTTTTTTTGCACTATTCAAATTTTGTTGCCGTACTGGAGTAACTTTTTTAACATTTTTATCTCAGCAATATGAATGTATTTAAGTTCTCCTATTATTATGAGCCAAATTTTATTATGAAAAAGTCCTTCGGGAAGGTGGTTTTCATTTTTAGGCGAGAGGATTTGTCATAAAAATTGTTTTTTGGACCGTCATTTTGAATCTTTATGACCGATTTTCATTTTTTCCATGTTATGTGGTCATGTTGATATACCCCATCATTGACCATAGTTTTAGTAAAAAAAATCCAACGGAATAGTGTTTTTTTCAGAGGGGGTCCACTTCGACCCCCTCCGGCCCTTGCGCACCAATTAACGGTAAAGTGCAGAAGACCTTATGTTCAAAATCTTTAAAAAGGCATTCAAGATAATGCCTTCAGGGTAAAAAATCTGTTGATTGAAATAGAAATGGAGCATTCCATCCAAATTCATCGGGTAAAATTCTAACACTTCTGCTATATACCAGGTGTAAAACTAGAAAGCCAAAAAAGTGACAAGGAAGGGTGAGTTATCTGAAGAAAAATAATATTATAATTACGTTTATGAAAAAATATTTTTTACGTTAAAATTATCTTGAAGACCGGGGTATAATGGGCCCTATACTCTGATTTGGTTTGGTCGGGAACGTGTAGCGGAGGACACGAAACCCTTACCCCATTTCTCAGGGTCACTTTGGTAGAAAGGGTACCCCATTTTGCTTAAGGACTTTGCTTCAATATATACACAACAAAACAAATCCAACCATTTTTCCCACCAAAATTTCACTCCTGGGGCCTCGTCGAACCCCAGACAAATTTCGCTTTTAAAAAACCGTGTTTTGGCCGTTTTGGGGGAAATGGATCCATGTCAAGTGTTCTCATTAAAAAAAAGACCCATGTCTAGGGAATCTTAAGACTTATGACCCACTGGGCGGCGCATCCCCGTATACCTTTTATGTAAGTATACCCCTTGAAGACTCCTGCTCCATAATTAAAGCCATGAAACCGGTGTGTGTGTGTGTTTGTGTATGTTGTGTTTGTGTGGGGGGGGGGGGGGTTCGTAGTGGATAAGGGGGGTACGGTATGGTGTCCAGAAGATATAAGTTTCAGACCCTTTGGTATCTTGATTTTTTTCTTGCCCCCTCCTCCGGTTTCCCCCCCCCCCCCCCCCCCGGCCGAAATAAAAAATGACGGGTTTTGCAAAATCAGCGATTTGGGACGCAAAAAATCACACATTTTGGGAAAAATCAGCGAATTTGGGGGCTCAAAATTTGTTAAAATCTCCAAAATGTTGATATTGTTTGCCCCCCGCCACACCGAAATTTTCACCACTTTTGCCCCCCCCCCCAAAAAATTTAACTTCCCCACCCCCCCGAAAAAGCAGGTCTCAGTGGCGCCGCCACGGCCACGCTCTGGTGGCTCGCCCCAAAAACCTCCACCAAAGCATGTTTTGGCACTAAGTGGCATCATCCTTCAGAATCTGCCATTTCTGCCCCTTTTTCTTTCAAAAATCCTCCCCTGATATGAAACTGCTTTTGTATTCTAATGTAGATTTCATTCTGAGCACAGAGATGAGGCCTCTATAGAAGGAGCTAGAAGGGTAGCCAAGAGCTGGCAGGATGGTTCAATAACTTCAGGAAATCTGGTTTCATTTTTGGTATATTATTCGGGGTATTGGTTCAAACACTGCCGCATATCCCGCGCTCCCCTACAATATTGAGGAACCATGGGGTAATGAACCAGAATCAGAAATTTGGCCAGGCCTGCCCTGGCCTTTGTATATTTCGTAAATCAAATGTACACACTAAATTCGTAATAAGCTGACAAAAGTGGCAAGTCATCAATGGCCAAAGTTTAACTATAGAGGGCTCCTTATCCTAGTCTCTTCCAATGCTTTTTCACTACGCATAGTGTTCCTTGCTCTAGGTTTGCGTTGATAAAGACTACTTGCAACGTCATTTACTCCATGTTGTTGTGGCAAAGTGTTGAACAGCTGGGAGATTTGTGCGTAAATCTATGGCATACGGAAACTCTTTGGCCATGTTGGTCAATTTATGATATCAAAACCTGTATGCTAACTAACACCTGACTGAATATTTTGCTAAATGCAGCCTGTATTACTTATACTTGCAACTTTATTGTGCCTGTTACTTCTGTAACACACGGAAATGCTGGCGACGATACACCACCAGGGCCAGGACCAGACCAACATAAAGGAACCAGACAATTGCAGGCGAGCATCACGATGAACGCAAAGTAACTCCTGCTAAAGTCGAACTTAAGCCTCATCAGTCACCCCAAAATTAGGGCCTGGTTCAAAGAACAATATTTCTTCATCATCTCCCCCTGATAACCTTCTGAAGGCCTAGCGGATCCAGGAACGATGAAAGAATGCTTTATTTGTTACTTTGGGTTACTACACTTGTTGTGCACTTTTTTGCCTTCAAAACATAAGGTGCATATTTCAAAGCATTTTTTAAAATGCTCTACTTTCTTGTATGCTGATTGTGTACATGTGATCTGATCATATCATACTCAATACATAATGATGATTCTAAAATTGATTTGAAATGTGACTTGAATGCCTGTGACGTGGTTTGTCTTTGAGAGTAAACAAAGTTTCTGTTGGAAAGAATTATTATTCTGCCAACACCAAATCAGCAACGTTACATTGAATAAACAATGTTTTAAGGGTTCCAAATTTAAGAGTGTTGACAGAATACTAATGCATCCGATTCCTGTTTATCAATCTTTTTACAACCACTAGCCATGTTGTTGGAAATTCTTCCTATTTATGTATCACCTCCGAGAGGATTAGTAGTTAATCCACTAGTCACAAAATCACTACTTCACAACTACTTCACTCAAAATATAAGAGCAAGTAGTAGCATAACACATAAGTCAAAATGCATAAGGCGTATGAAAGTCAATTATGTTTCCCGTAACCCGCCCCGCGTTATGATTTTTCTGCCCGCGTTTGAGATGCTGAAATTCCTAAAAAGTTCATTATTTTGTATTTTAAAGAAAATATCATGTTTCTTCTTGTGATCACATCTTTTAATTTTTGGGTGATTTTTAGTAATATTTTAAATCAAAAACAGTTGCAAAATAATTTTTAAAATGTAGAGTTGTGGTTTTGACACAATATTGTAGCTATTAGAGTTTGCCGAAGGTTGGTGAAATGGCATGTTACTTTCTTTCTTCCTACATATCTTCTTCTTCAAAATGACGAATAATGAATGATGAGAAATGAATAGTTGCCCTTATGATTTGCAAAATGTTACGGAACATAACATTGACTTCATTGGCCTAAATACCATTAGGGTACAGGCCATTCATCAAATTTCAAACCTTTTACTATTTTCAGCTGTATTCATTGGAAAGGGGAACAATTTTAACTAAAAATTAGGGGTCAATCTTTATGGTAGTGTGAACCTGAGCAAAGTTAAAAGGGGGTAATGTATGATGTCAATTGCCACAAAATCTTGTGTATCAAATTGTGACAATGTGTGCAAGTGTAACAGTCTTGTATGTGACCCTAGTTCTGTGAGCATAACCTTTTTGTTTCATTCTCTTTTAACATTTGGACATTATTGTATCTCAGCTAACGTAAGGTTATGCCGCTGTACATGGACTGTGTTCAACAATACAATGCCAAATTTCTAAGCCATCTGACACATCAAGATTTTCAAACTTACCCTCAACATGATCTTACAAACTACAGAACAAGATCCACACGTTTTTTTTGACCAAACAAACAACGCGTGCCGCCGCTTTGACCCGCCAAACCAGAACTTGCAACCACTCCCTATGACAGTTTTATGGATACATCGTATACATTGAAAATTCATCCAATTAGTACGTTTTTTCGCCGTTTGGATGCAACAATGTGGAATCTTGTTCTGTAGTATTGTAAGATGCTGCAGAGCCCTGTTTGAGGTAAGTTTGAAAAAATCTTGACGATGTCATATGACTTTAAATTGGCATTGCTATTGTTGATACCAATTCCATGTACAGTCGGCATAACCTTTACGTTAGCTGATATAATGTCCAAATGTTAAAGATGGAATTGAAAGACAAAAAGGTTTATGCTCAGCAGATAGTATGTGACCCCAACGACCACCTATTCTGAATAGCTGTATGTGAACAATTACCAGTTTCACACAAATGGGCTTTGGAGCTTTAAAGAGTGCCAACTTCATACCTATTTTGACAATATGAAAGCCTATGAATCAGGCATTAATTCCTCTACACCCATTTACACACTTTTTTTTAAATTAAAATCATTTCACAAAAAAATATCTCCATTGGACCACACCGTAAAGAGCCATTTTCAAATTTGTACCTGCACATCAACGTCATATTGGATGAATGGTTCCCCTTTTATATGAGGGTTGCCTACCTATTAGGGGATCATAGCGTGGGGTACTCAGGTAGTTCCTGCTGAGGCGGATGCCTTTTTGTCTTTTCTTCATCTTTTAAACATTTGGACATAACCGCGTATATCAGCTAACGTAAGTTATCCTCTGTAACATGGACTTGGTACAGCATAAGCAATGCCAATTTAAAATCATCTGACATCGTCAAGATTTTTTCAAACTTACCTCAAACAGGATCTTACAATACTACAGAACAGAATCCACCACACGTTGTTTTGTTTGACGCAACAAACGAACGTGTGTCGACATTTGACCCGCCAAACTCCGAAATTGGCAACCACTCACTCATGACAGGTTTAGGGATAAATAATTCTGATTTGAAAATTCATCCAATTAGTACTTTTTCCTTTTTTTTTTTTCTTCGGCCTTTGGATAAAACAATGTGTGATTCTTGTTCTGTAGTATTGTAAGATGCTACAGAGTCCTGTTTTTGAGGTAAAGTTTATGAAAAATCTTGACGATGTCAGATAATTTAAATTTGGCATTTTCTTATGTTTGGATACCAAGTCCATGTACAGCGGCATAACGTTTACGTTAGCTGATATAGATAATGTCCAATGTTAAAGATGAATGAAAACAACAGGTTGGCTCAGCAGAACTAGAGGGTCAGGCTGAGGAGTGATGTGATGAGTCTTAGATAATCATGTATCCCAGTCAATAACTCTGTGGACTCATAATCTGAAAAGAGCACAATAGATCTATTGCCCCTTTTAAAACATTCAAAGTCATCAGTCAATGAGTGATTTACTCAAATAGGGGCACACAAAGTCACATGAAGGCAGTTTAGCGAGGCAGGTTTAGCAATAGTATGGAATGAGCACCACAAAACCAGCCAGCAATGATGATCAATTTGCACCTAAGTAGTGTCGTATGCAAACAAGAGACAGTTTTCAATAACCGCAGGAGCATGGCGGTGTTTCATAACAAATAAATTAATGGGTTCACTCATGGATTTTCATGATAAACGCTTGCTTGAGGGCCAAGAGTGAACCCCGTTCACAAATCATTATTTAGCCTGTCCCTTGTACCTTAAATCCTCCCAAAATCAAGCTGCAAAGTCACTATTTATGTCATGTTTTTGTCTTCTTCACACTTGCGAAAAACTGGACGAGCGATGTATCAAATGGGACTGTTCCATTACAGATAGGGTGTGCTTAGAATGTGCATAACAGCCAAAAATCATTTGAAAGCATAAAGCATGTTTTGTGCTTTATTTTCAACACATAGTCCAAAAAATACATGGTTTTTGTTTAATAGTCAGTATGGGCATGTGTGAGGAAGGATGACAAAACATGTGTTGATAGGGCTTTTGCGTTTGACGTGGGAGGTTGAGGAGGAGGGGACGTCCAAAAGAAGACATAGAAGAAGCAAGGGAGGAGGAGGGAGGAGGGTGGGTTGAGGATGGAGGATGCATTGAAAGACGGGTGGTGAAAGGAAGGACAGGAGAGGGAGGGCGGTTGCTGCGAATGTGAGGTGAATCCGGCCACCCCCCCTGACGGGGATAAAACCGGAGTTTTAAAACTTGGTGTTCAGGAGTAGTAATAGTAGTAGTCAAGTATATTAATATTGGGCTTCAATATTTATTTTGAGCACAATACTAATTAGCCGTAGCAACCATGCTCATTGTACACAGTCTACCATCTACATGCCTACCCAAAAAGTGATCAGAATTCGATTACTGCAGGGCATTATTAAACTGGTTGCTTATGACCGGCTCTCAACCAATCACAAATGCGGAAATCTCCTAATGATGTGAACTACAGATCACAATTGCAAATGCCATCAGGCACAAGCAGATGTCATAAATATAAATGTGGAGTCTTAACTGGGAAAATCGGGTTAACCAGGGCGGATGTAATGAGAATGTGTACATACCCTGTGCTAAATGGAGCAACAGTGAAAAACATAAATGCAAGCAAAATAATTCCAATATTGTACATGAAGGCACTGGGTGCACAACTATATGAGTACACATCAAACCATTATAACAATTTAACTAGTATTATTTTTATTATTATTATCAGAAGTTGCTCCAATTTTGTGAAAAAATGAAACAAATTGCCTCATTCTAGCGTAATGTGTCAAAATAACTGAATGTTTGTGCATCGGCAATGCCACAGTTATAATGTAAATGTTGACAAAATCGGTCATTGGGAACAAAGAAAATCCAATTGGCATTGACCTTCTTTGACCTGTTCTCGGTAAGTAAACATTTAAACATAACCACAAAATATACTTTGGGAAGTCCTCTTACTCAGGCAATAATTTGCAAGCTTATACAGGTGAAGAGTAACGTTTGATGTTTGTTGACCATCTTCACTTCCCAATATTATTCACAGGGCAATGAACGAGAAGGAAAACCAAGAAGTATGGAGTACTGGCCACACCCGCATCCGAGTTGAACTTCACCCCGTTAGACCCGGAGGATGAAGGACGAAGACATGACAGTATGTGATGCCAATTCAAAAATAACGAATGTAAGTAATAGATTGCTATTCAAAGGAAACCATCAGCTGGGTTTATAACCTTGCTGATAGCGTACATATCGAGGGTGACAATCAGAAAGCCGTAAATCAAAAATACTGCTTGAGAAGTGATGGTTTTTTAATATTTTCCACTAAGCAAATCTATCATTACCCAAATGCAAAACATATCATAAAGCTAATATATGGTAGTAACAAAACAGATCTAAACTAGTAAACAAAGAACCATTTTTAATGATGACAGGCAGAATATTAAAGAATTCTTTAATTGCTGTTAAGTGCTGGTTTAGGGTCTTTCTGACGTAACGAAAACGGTCACTGTGAGTTCACTCTTCAACATGCCTATGATGGACCACACTATTTCAATCAGATGTTAAGCATGTGTCATCCCTTGGAAGTTTAAAGACAATCATCATATAGTGGGATAGGAGCTAAAACGCTGTTGCAATTCTGGCCAATTGGCAAGCTATGGAAGCCTCAACCATCATTGTTTGTGTGGCCAAATACGTTTACCATCAGAATGTCGTAACTCAGAGTTAAGCTTTCTGTTAGTAAACAAAGTTTGCACCATTGAGAGACATGTGGTGAAGTGTTTATTTTGCTTTAATGTCACAGGAAGTAACTTGAGTTAAGGCTTTAAGTTTTTCAGAATCTGTAGGTGTTACAAAAAAAAAAAACATTTTTTTTTTTTTGGTACCAAAACCAAACTCGCCAAAAAGTTGAGTTACGTCCTTCTGTTTGTCAACCCTCGATAGAGTCTTCCCACAGGGAGTTTGGATTTCAAAGGAACACCCATTTGGGTAACGACTACATTCAATCATACTCCATTTGGGGAATAACTCCGATTAAATCAATTATAGCACATTTTTGTGTCGCCTTCAAAGAATGCAGGAGGCAACATTTACCATTTCTTTTCTGTCTGACATATGCTTTGTGTTTTTCAAGTTGGTTTGGAAAAAGTTTTCTCATTTAAGAAGTAAAGTTCATTGCTAACAAGAAATTGGGTCATAGATGCCGCGCTTGGAAACCTCCATATGATGAGGGCAGGTGTCCATAACAAAGTCCAAAGGTCATATGAGATCACGTTTATAAAATGGCTGTAAACTCCAATTGACAATTCAAAAAGAAAATTCG
The DNA here is from genome assembly GCA_023653785.1 of Ophioderma brevispina. NCBI lineage: Eukaryota > Metazoa > Echinodermata > Ophiuroidea > Amphilepidida > Ophiodermatidae > Ophioderma > Ophioderma brevispina. Next base: position 7,187 of record JAMKCH010019028.1, on the reverse strand, counting down.
CAAATAGCTACAAACTTGGATCATAGAATGTCCCTTGCCGACCTTCATAAGAGAATGATGTCAAGGGTCACATATCAAGTTTAAAAAGGTTATGTTGAGGCAGGTTATAAAATGGCTGAAAACATCAAATTGGCTGCATTTGAGAAGTAAAATTCCATACTACAGAACTTGGATTATAAATTCCCCTTGGGAACTTTAAGATTAAGTCAAAGGTCACTATACACAAGGTCAAAGGTCATGAGAATAAAGTTATAAACTGGGCTAAAAAATCAAATTGGCCTCATTCAAGATGACACTTGTGGTTTGAGAATCGTCGGTTAGGGAGTGATCCAAATTTTCAAATATTTTAAGATTTTTTCACAGTTGCATTGATAATTGGCCTGTAAACTACTACTGTGAAATGGTTTAAAGCTCAAAACACTCTGTGTCAAATAAGAAGGGAATTGTAATTAGAATAACTAGCGGGAGGCCCGCGCTTCGCTAGGGCTGCCGCTAGTGAGTGATTGTGAACGGGGGGGAGCGATCACTGAAATGAGAAGCGATCACTGAAACGGAAGCGATCACTGAAACAGAAGCGATCATTAAAGAAACGTGGTATGTCTTTCCTGTAGTTCGAATTTTTAACTTCGTAAATTTTGCACTCGCCACCGGGGAGGGACTTCGAAAAGGTGTATTTTTCCTATTTTTTTCCTTGAATCCTACCACCCTGTGCTGGGACCCTGTGTTCCAACACTTATTAATCTATTTTTGTTATCATAACTCCTCAAAAACTCAGAGTATAGTTTATCATACCCGTAGTAGCGTTCCAGCTGGTGGCGTATTGCGTTCAAAATGAAAGGGATCAGAAATTAAAGGTATCAATATCCGAATCCCGTCAGTTCCCACATTCTTCATTTTCTACTTAAAGCTTCACGGGCCATGGCATCAGGATGCACGGCAGCGGCGAATTGCCATATTCTTAACAGGGGCGTGCGCCACCGGGGGGGGGGGGGGGGGGGTTGTTTGCCAGCAGGTTGAGGGGCAAAGATCCATTCGGGCAGAGTCGTAGCCAGCCGGGAAATATGTTTCTCGGTATCATTTTTCTTTTGAAAAAAAGCTTTTGTTTTGAAGGAGGGTCTGCTGAAATACAGGCAGGCAGAGCCCTATACAATAAAAATTATGCAGGCAGTTGCTGGAGGTTGCTCTAGATTCCCCCCTCTATGCTCTCAGATTATCAATGCGACTCAAAAAAAAAATAACGGGTCAAACGGTGAGCGAAGCCGCCGGACTTTTTGTTGGTTAGTACTCACAAGTCTCCAAAATCCTAGCTATGCACTGAGTAAGGGAAAAATGGAACAGTCCCCCCCCAAAAAAAGGTCCAGGGCCCGCAACTGATTATTAAGGATTATTAAGGCCCTTCTCGAATATGTCGTATTTGAAAAAGCTTTTGCTTTGATGAGGGATGCTTGAACTACACGCAGGCGGAACTTAAACAATAAAAATATGCATGCATTTGAATGTAGGTTGATCTAGATTCCCCCATCTCATGCTTCAATTATCGATGCGACTCACAACAAATACTCCCGGGTCACCGGTGAGCGAAGCCAACCGGATTTTTTGTCGGTAGTACACTACACGTCTCCAAATCCTAGCTACGCCACTGATTACGGGAAATTGATCCATGTTCCCCTCCCCACCTCCCCCCCCAAAAAGGTCCAGCCGGGGGCAACGCCACTGATTATTAAGGATTAGGGCCTATTAAGGCCCTTCTCGAAAAATACCGTCTTCTAATCTCTATCTCGCCTCTCTCTCTGACACCCATAAATCCTCTTATCGAATCCCGTGTCGTTGCAAGGAAAGTTGAAGATAAACTACTAAAGGTTCGTAATTTTCTGTGTCCGTAAAACTCTTCAGTGCAATTGTGACCGGTCCGGTCCGCCATGCAGGGACCATTCAGCGACAACTCCCCGTGCCCACATTTATGTCGTGACCGAAACGTGGAAGAATAATCCATATTTTTGAAGCTCAACCCGTGCAACTTTGACCGTTCTGCCATGCAGGGCCATGCAGCGCCCAACTAAAGCAAATATCTCCCACCGGTTGCCGCAACAAAAAATAATGCGTACACACACCCGTAGCAACTCGCCTCTGCGTACACACACCGTAGCATTGCTTCTCGGTACGCTGTCACAAGCACGCAGTCCGCACGCTGTTCCTACACAGTGCTACTAATCGGTACCTTAAAGTACGTTGCCATAGAATCGTTGCGTCAGTGATGGATTTTGACCATTTTCTGTTGTTTTTCATAATTTTTCCTTGGTAACGTTATCGATTTTGAGAAAAGCTCTCCGCAAGGACACTTCCACTATGTATAATATAGTAGGTGAAATTTGGCGAATTTTGACGAAAAACTTGAGGCATGATCAAAGGACAAACAATATCCAATGATTTCTTGAATTATAGTAAGATTAATATCAATCCCGGTATAATACAACGGCCCGCGAAAATGTCCATCCATATGATAGCCATGAATAGTGCCATGTCCATTAGCTCTTTGTTTCATTCTCAACTTAAGTTGGCATCATTTATCATGTTATGTGACAAACGATTTCATTTTTGTGAGATTGTCCTATTTGATTTCAGACAGAAATGTTCACATTTCTATTGGCTGCTTGCTGTTGAATAGGGATTGGGAATCCCTAAATCCAATTACAAAATCCATTCAGTAAGTTTTTTTGTTTGTTTAATAAATATATTTTGTTTATATTTTCATGGAATTGAGCTAATTGACATAACCTGTAAAATTGTGATTTAAGCTTTAGTGTAGAGTTGACAATTATCTATGTTTTCAGTGCCCTTGAGACCAATTAATGTATGGAATTATTGGACTTAATGTTCTAAATAATTTTTTTTAGAAGTGCCCCTTGTGCCCACCCCCCGCCATTCTTTCTCATTCACCATCAATGGGGATTTTTATCCTCTCTCTGAAATCCAATTAAAGGCAGTGTCAACCCTAAGTGCTTTGTTTTTACATGAATTTCTGATTTTTGCAAAAACCGTTTTTAACTCACCCTGTGTTTTCTAAAACTAAATCGTTACCAACAAAGGTTATCCAATGCAGACATTCCCCGCGTTGTATTTTGTGCCAATGTAAAACAGCTATTTGAGACATTTAAGTCAACAAAAACCACATGTGGTCTTAACGGCGTGAAAATTTTAACACATTACACGCCGTCAGCTCAAGGCGCCGCATCGCGTCGCGTGGTGAATTTTTTTGCTGCGTAATGAACTTGCGCGTGTTTTCATGACTTTTGCGCAAACGCATCGGGAAAACGAAAAATAATAGGTGAAATGTAAACAAAGCGCTAATTTAGACCAGATGAAAGTTCAATTTCTTCTGATTTCTGTAGTTGAAGACAAAGGATGTTTGATTCATAGTTTATAAAATGTTTTTTCATCACTTGCACAACATACCAATTTGAAAGTTAAAAGTTAAAGTTATTTGAGAAAGAGACACTTGAATGGTGGCGTGAAAAGTCACTTTTTTACTAAACAACGATTTCTCAAATGTTCGATTTTTCGCAAATTTGGCAATTTTCAGACAAGATAACTCCAAAAATACCGAAGTAAAAGGGTAAGGTTTAACTTTTCTCTACGATAGCAATTGGTCTTCTCAGGGACGGTTTTTCTCAATTTTTTCATTTTTCATTTCTAACTTAAAGGTTCCAACGATAGATTTCACATAACAGGTGTCCCGAAAAATGTTAAATTTCTATTTTGGCAATGGTGTTAAGCTTATATCAAAATAGTCCCATCTGTAAGGATTACGCTGAGAACTGTTTTCTTTGGTACCCAATTGGTGAAATTTCGAATTTTCGTATATGATCAAATACGAAATCAGCCTATGTTTTCTTTGAAATATGAGCATATACAAATCGCCTTTTGTGTCATTTTAAAGCTAATTTCTGTCACCAAAAAAGGCAGGGAATCTATTGCATGTCTAATCTATATGATATCACTACATATCCCAAAAAATATTGGATGACTTGAAATCTCTCGTTCACCTTTAGATATTTCTCCAATATATACTCAAATTTGAAAGAAAGGTAAACAATCCACACTTTGTTGACGTTTTCCCCTATATTTCGAAAAGTAGCTCTATTTTTAAAAATGAAAAACCGTCCCTATAACAAAATTTGTCTGGTTTCTAAAAATAACATAAGATCATGAAAATTCAAATTGTTTTTTGTTATGCTGTCTGAAAATTTTTTGGGGCAAAATCATGTGTTTTTATATTTTTCTCAAATACGGAAAGTTTTACATTAATCTGTGCCATCATCAGTTCATCGTCCAATTTTCTTCTAGAAATGTATACTTTTACAGACCATAATCAAATATTTGCGAAGTTACAAAACCAAAATAATACTCAGGAAGCTCAAGGTGCACGCCCATTAACTTTTTTATTCATTTTCCATTCCGTAATTTAATTGATAATCCAGAGTTAAAAGTTAGTTTTGCAACTTCTGGTGAGCAATAACCCGCGTTTGAAATCATAGTGGTGGTGAGAAGTACATGACCCTTCTGTACTTCTGATACTCTGCAGTGGTGTGCTGCACAGTAATCTTCCTTTAGATATCACTCACAGTGTTTGTAAACAAATCCTTCATTTCTTTGTCAATCTCTGGAATATGAACAGGTCGTGGATTCTGGCCTGCATTTCGTGGGAGGGGGTTGCAGTTGCACCCCCTAAAACTTCCGCCAAGGCCCAAAGGCAAAATGTCCACTTTTGCTGATTTGTTTTTTGCTATGTTTTTAAAGTCCATGAAAGGACATTTTCAGGGGTTAGGTGAGGACACTACCTCAACCTGTGGTTGTGGAAGACCACCACAGACAATAGAACATCTCTTGGTCTGCCCACAGTTGGGAAAACAATGCGCAGACAAGGACCCCTACAAATTCAGTGGAGCAGCCAGACATTGTACCCATCTCTGGCTGGATCATAATTTTGAGAACTACTGTGTTTGGAGTATCAAATAAAACTACAGACATGTAACCTTTCTGTAGCATTCACAAAATTAAATGAGAACTTCCATTAACCAGGTCACTCATTTCCATTTAAAAATAAACAAGAAGCATCCCACATCTAGTTACAGGGTCATTCATGCCAAAACACCAAGGGGTGGAACCCCCCCTCTCAGATTCTGTTAAAATTGTAGGCAAAGGGACATTTTATGGTGCTAGAGAGGAGGTTCAAAAGGACAAATTCAAATTCGATTCCGTTTTGAAGTTATTGGCTCTCAAAGTGTATGACTCAGCCTGAAATTGAGCTTTTTAAGAGACCATGAATTAATGTAGATCTGGTTGCCTTTTTCTCAGTAATTTTAACAATGTGAGATCTCATTTTTCTTGTGACTACTAATTAAAGGAGCTTGTTCCGATTTTTGTCTATGTGTTTGTATTGATGGAGAGCTGACACTTGTACACACGGACTTTAGTATCGTGGGAAAAAGACTTGCGGGGTTGTTGCTAGACGCGATAATGCATGTGCAACGCCCTATTCACTACTGTGCTAATATTGATGGTAACCACTTAAAACGGTAGTTTTTTATCTATTATCTTGAGGAAAGAAAGTGGGTTGAAAGCTGAAAATTTCAGGACACAATGAGAAAAATAGAGGCCTTTCATCTGATATCAAAATTTTACTACCTTCCGGTAAGTTCCAGATGATTGAACAAAACCCTTAACCAGGTCTAACAAGTCTTCTGAGAAAAAATATTTTTATGTTTCAATAACCTTTACGGGAGGGTCAAAAGTGGACCCTTGAACTGTCTGAAATGATTTTCTGATTTTTTGCAAGCCTTTAACAATTGTGTTTGGTATTAAAAAAACATGTTCAATGCTATTATATAATCAGTAGTTGCACTTGTTGCAACAATAACAAAACAGTAGAATTATGGGTCCCCTAGTAAAAAATAGGCCTTCAAATAGTTGCCAAGGTGCAAAATGGACTAAATGGGACCACACATAGAGGCGTTAATTGAGCGTACACCTGATATGAAGTTTCTAACATTGGGAAGTTATTAGCATGTATACATTATAACATCATTGTGATATAAGTTTTGTTTTGTCTTTTTGATGTCTTCAGTGAAAACATGTGGTACTATCAAGAAAAATGTGGCTCAGTTTGGTTTAATTTAAAAGTTGCTGAATTGCGAAACCTTTCACTATAACATTGCAAAATGGCCTGGGGCTAAAATTAGTACTGAATTAACTCGGTAGACGACATCACAGACTTTTTTCTTGATATCGTGTTGATGATCTTTAAAATGTAATTTCTAACACACAAAATTGACAAGTTCCGTTTTTACTATTTTTCAATTAACTTAGACTTGGCCTGTTTTTTGTCACCATCGCGCTTTTCTAGCGCAGCGAGGGTGTTAGTCATGATGGGCGAATCTCGATTTCGAATGGTAAAACTATCAGGGGCTCATTTTTGATTCGGACGCGATGAAATTGGGGAGTGGGTAGGGATGGATATGGGACAAGCCTTGATAGAGCAATATCCCGAAATCGGGGCGGTTTTGGGCCGCTCGGAGTGGTTTTCGGGGGTGTGGATCTTTTAGAATTGGAGGGAAAGTGGGGAAATTGGTAATATTGTGATGTTACGCTATGCGCCGGGCATTTAGATTACGCCCTGCCGATGTCTGGCATTTGGCAAATAATTCTCGCCGTGTTCTTTTCTGTGGCTATTAGGACATCGATGCGATTAACGTCCTTTGTTGGGGATGCCTAGACATTACGCACTCTACCTACCTCCCACGGCCTGGATTCGGCACAAATGTTTCATTTCGAGCAACAGAAACCCATACCCACTGAAAAAATCTGGCAACCGCACCTTAGCTCGGTTGCACTGCGCCTGAGGAGAGCGCAGCACTACTGGACCAAAATCGACTCTCTAGTCGAACTGTTTCTGACTGAGCTGGTAAGACGTGGTTGTGAAAGGCTCCGAATTTCGCCGAGTTTCCCGGACCGTCTTGCCAACAGAAATCTTCGGTGGAACTCAACTTATTATTCTTCTAGAACCTAATGGCTTTAGCAGAGTGATAAATAGCCGGGGATTTTCTCAAAAATGACATTTTTTGTCCCCCTGGGTTCCTTCACTAGCGGTCGCAGGTGACAAGCCCAAGTAAAATTATGGACCACACGGG
>JAMKCH010019027.1:0-19451 GCA_023653785.1 Ophioderma brevispina | reverse complement strand
GGAACAACAAACCGATACGGTAGGAACAGCGGGAGGAAGGTTTTGACAACGGTTTACGGGTTTGACATCGTTTTCTGGGATTGGCACTAGTGCCTTGTCTGACGGGATGAAGCTGCAACTTAAAACGTGCCGACAAACCACGTAAACATCTGGTAGGTGCAAATATGGATGAGCACTAGAACTTGAATCGGCAGAAGGAAGCGTTTCGGTAAAGTGAAAAAGTATAATGCTGCAAGTAGAGCCAGAAACGACGTGTTTATTCATGAACAATCGAAAGGGTTAACATTGGCAAAGCGAATGGGCGCATGGCTAAAGCCGTATACTTGCTACGCTGTTCTAGCATTATGTATCTACCATGGGAACTCGTATACACATGGAATAGGCATCAGCAAACGTCCCTTCGCCTCCAAGTTCGCTCGTTTCTCTCGCAAATCTACTCATTATGATTAATTCAGCAGTTAAATCCCACTGGTTACAGCAAGCACTGCCGCCTTCACGACGATGTGTCAAGAAATGTGGCAACGAATGAAAGGTAAATGGTGGTAATAATCGCTGAGATATCGTGAGCGGAGATTCTAAGGTTATAACTGACATTTTGAGCTTTGTGAAGAGAATGCTAATATTTTCAAAATGTCTTTTGCTAAGCTTTACACTTTTGTTTTGCGGGGATTTCCTTTTGCCCGTATTAGAAAAAATCGGCACTAACTGAGAGCGCTTTTGAATATCGTATGTAAAATCTAACTGACCTGCAGTCACTTTGAAAGATGTTCTGGAAGTTTGTCTGTTTACCTAATGTAAATAGCCTAGGGTTACATAGTATCGTACGAGATACATAGGCTATTATGTGTTGATATGGATCTGTGCCATCCGTGGTATTATTAGGCTAGGCTATTACTCTCAATGCATCTTTCTTTTAGTTAATTTATTCACCTGTAATTTTGTACGTTTCAATATTAGTGACCAGATGCTATAATCATGTATATACGTGCAGCTTCAGGAATATCACTGTGCAGTAATGTCAGCATTGATTTTGCTAAAGACTGGACGTGCGAAAAATGAGTGCGCGTAGATAGCTGCACGTTGTGACCCTTTGGCCTACCATACGCGTCTTTGGTTCGCACTTACCACCCTGCTCTCTCAGCACGTATCATTGGCCATTCAAGTATAACTAGATCAATTTTCTTTGCCGCGCTGTAAATGCTTTTCTCCATGCCGAAATTCATTTCACGGCGCTGAATTCGTGACCCAATCAAAATAGTTCATTGTCGCCTGGACCCAATCAAAAGACAAGATGAAAATTTAAAAAAATTAATTTCGGAGGTAAAGGAGCATTTCGCCGCGTATAAATACTCAATTCAGCGGGCGAAATTACGAATTCGGCGGGTGAAATTCTGAATTCAACGGCGCTAAATTGATGGCCATCCGAATCAAACGCACACAATTGGCCCGTTTTACTTTAATTTCTCCGCGGTGAAATTAATTTCTCCGCGGTGTGAAAATTTTCCAGCCAATCAAAGACTAGATTGTCCAATGTACCAATAGAAGACACGTCAAAGTTTGAAAATTAATTTACCGAGCTGAATTCAGCAATTAACCGCGTGAATTAATATTGCCACGCTGCAATTTGAATTGCCGCCGTAAAAGTCAGAATTTTTCAGCGCGGTGAAATTCTGAATTTTAGCTCTTCAAAACTTAAAGTTTCAAGCGTGTCCTTCTATTGGTCGTCACAGTGTGCAATCCACTTTTGAGCATGACTTTAAGCGCGGTAAAAAATTAAAAAATTAAGTTTAAAGCTCGACGCAGATGGAAGGTTCAATTCCCCGCGACACAATTCAGAATTTCAGCGTGGCAAATTAATTTCGCGCGGTGAAAATTAGGAATTTTAGATCGGCAAAAATTAATTTCCAATTTGAGGGGGTCTTGTATTGGTTACAAAGTCTCTATTTATCTAACGGCCGCAGCGAGATGCTTGTTCATCATGTAGCGCCCAATGTCCCCTGTTTATCATTAAGTTGGGGATTCAGATGGATCCTGCTGAATGTTCTCGAGAAATCACATTAATGTAGTTAAAGGGGCGACGATCCCTGTTTTGGCAACGTAACTTCCACATGTGACGGTTTGAGACTCCTTGATAAGCGCGCGATGGAAGTGACCGGCAAATCGTCCCGGCGTTTGGCAACAAAGATGAACTTTGGGGGGATATCTCCATATATCTGTGCTTTGGTCTTGTTGCTCACGCCATGATAGTTTTGTAACTCGCATAAGAAGCTTGGGTAGGTGCCATCCAGTCTGTTCCTGTAGCTCTTTCTTCATGGTCCGGTCTCAGATCTATATAAACAGGATACTTCTACACAGCCTCTAAAGAATTTCATCTTTGGTTGAAATGGAGATACCAGATTGCCATAAAGTGGTGTAGTTTATTGCAGGCATTCCAAGCTTGTCCTTGCGTGAACAGGAAGTCTTCCTTGCGTCGGCAACATAGGCCCTAGATATTTTTGAATCCTTGACCCTCTTTTGAGTTGGCTACCATCTGTTGTGGAGATAGGTTGATTGACCATCTTCCTCATGACATCAATATTCAGGCTTCTTGGCATTTAGATTTAGGCCGACTTTGTCTGAAGCATTCTCAAGTAATGTCAGGAGATCTTGTGACCACAAATATCAGTCAGCTGTTAGAGCTAGATCATCTGCGTAGTCAGGTTCTGTGAAATGCTGATTTGGTGACGTCTAAGCACGCTTGGGGTTTTGATGGTGAGTCTTTGTCGTTCATGATTTCAAGACTCTGTCTGATGATGTAATCAACCACGACTACAAAGAGCTAGGGAGCAAGAGTATCTATCTCCTTGGAGGATTCCAGTAGTTGTTGTGGGCCACTTTGTGGGCCCATCCATGGTCTGCACAAAGCTATATGGGTTTCATACAATGATGGCATTGCCTTTGACAGTCCATCTGGACCGAACGTCTGGACCGAAACAAACTTCATACCATGATTCGAAGTGTATGCGGGAGTACTTTCAGAAAATGTTTCAAGAACCACGAAATAATATAAACAGACCTTGGGAAATTAATTAATAAGATTGTTGTCGTGGCAAAGGTCGGGTACATCAAGTAATTTAAATCGGAAGATGGTGTTCCTATTATCGATCCTCAAAATATATCAAATGCTTTTTAACCATTTTTTTGTTGAAGATAAGGACCAAAATTAGCTTCAAAGATAAACCTAGGGCAAAAATATTATGAACTCTAGACGAACCTTACCAAAAGTGTATTTTTTATGAACCAATCGCCACTGACGAGGGTTTTATAAAGTCACTTACTAAGTTTAATCAAAATAAGAGTCCTGGTCATGAATGATGATAAGAAACTATATTGTAAAGAGAGTTGCCAAATAAATAGCAACGCCTTTGACGAATATAATTCAATGTTTCCATTTCTACTGGAGTTGTTCCAGACTCACTTGAAAATAGCAAAAGTGGTTCCAATATATAAAAAAAGATGACAGATTATTTTCCAATTTATCGACCTGAGTTTTTTCTGTTTACTTCCCTGTTTTTTCTAAAATTCTCGAAAGACTAGTGTTTAACAATGTACGGATTATATTGATAAACAAAATATTGAATGATACACAATTTGGATTTCGATCAATCATTCAACCTATATGGCAATCATGAATTAGTTTTGATAAATAAGTAATACAGTAGAAAGAAATGAAACTACGTTGGGACAGTCTTAGATTTGTCAAAGCGTTTGAACACTATTACATGACATATTATGCATAAACTAGAATATTATGGTTTTCGAGGTAATGCCCTGGAATGGTTTAAAAGCTACTTGATCATAGAACACATTTGTACGATAGCAATCATGTGATTCAAGTTTTTATCAAATATAAAATCGGGGTACCACAAGGCTCATTTTGGGTCCTTGTTGTTTCATCTATATGTAAATGATATTGTAAATGCCGTTCATTGTTGGAGTAGTCTTATTTTCTGATGATACTACCTTACTTTACTCCATCCAGATATAGCCACAAAAAATTTGTGTAAATAAATATTGAATTACAAGAGCATTAGTAACGGTTCAGGCAAATAAATTATCGGTCAATGCGATCAAAACCAATTATCGTTGTTGGGATCGCCTATATATAACTTCTAAAATTCCAGACAGGCTGAAAGCATGATTGGCAAGACAAAACTAGAGTTAATGCTACAAATATTTTAATGTTTTACTTGATATGTGGCATTGGGAAGAGAGTTCACGAGACAAATTTTTTGGGGGTTATCATCGATGAACATCTTCCGGGAAAAATCACATCGATCAATATCAAAAAAATAATTTCTAGAAACGTTGGTTTACTCTCCAAACTTAAACACTTTGTACCTGGACATGTTCATTATACTTCTTATATTGTACGCTAGTATTACCTTACATAAATTATGGTATCTTAATATGGGATAGTTCTAATAAAATCTATTAGATAAAATATTTAAGTTGGTCAAAATGGCTGTACGGACGATTTCAAATAGTCATTATAGATGCCCCCCCATTCTGGGGCCATTATTTTCAAAATTCATTTGTTAAACTTACTAGGCCAATTACCAAAGCCTTTTGAGAAGTACTTTAAAACATTAAACTACCATACAAGAAATGCCCACAGCGATAGTAGTAATACTAATAAGAAATGTTTTCCGATCGCGCTGTGCGCCATTCTGACCAAAATTTATGAATTCGTTTGACAATGATATCAAACGTGTAAAAATATCAGTGGTGTTTAGAAGTCCATTCACAATCTGTACTTAATAGCTGATATGAAGTGAGTTGTGTTGGGACATGTCTTTGTTTTTTTGTGTCTGTGTATGCGTGTCTTTGTTTGGTGTGTATGAAACTTAGGTTTAGGGGATGGATCACAATCTGGCCTTATTGGCCTCTCGTTCATCTCCTCAATATCATTGTCTTGTGTGTCTTTGTAAGATTTATGTGATGAATTAAATAAATTGATTGATTGATTGATGATTGAAGGACACCGTAGTTGGCGATAATTGCAACATACATTCCTGTTTACACTGTCACAAGCCTTGGAAAAATCCTACAAACACATTGAAGCTTTTCTCATGGAAATTCTCAACTCGTCTATGATCCTTCTGATGGCAAGTATCTAAGGTTATTGTTGATCTTGCTTGCAAACCCTTCTTGTTCCGTCTGAGAATGGGAGCTATGTGAAGTGTTAGTTGGCATCATGGTTTGTAGATCTTAGAGGCAAGTGGTGACAGTGTGATTTCTCTGTAGTTTTGGGGTTGTTGGAGTCGCCTTTCTTGTAAGAATGATTAATGAGGTTGAAAGGCAGCTGGTTTTTGTTTCCCATTTTAGGTGTTGGGGTTTTTCAATTTCAACAGTTGATCATGGAATGGTGGATTCTTCTTCCAGACTACTGCGGGAATGTTGTCGGTACCAGTTTCTTGGTGGTTGTTTCTGTTTTCTTCTTCAGGCAGATCTGAAGCGCCTCTATAGTGAAAAGTTCAGTCTGGGTGGGAAGGGTGTCCTGCTATCTTGTGATTGAAGAAATGGTTCATCAGGGTTGTGTTAGTTCTGAACTGGCTTGCCAGTAAGAACTAAAGTGCTTAAACCACATGTCCAAAGGCGCTCTTCATTTGTTTTCCCTTTCATTCTTATAGGTGGGGTGGGCCTTGATTATCGGTCAGCTCCCTCAAGGCCTCCCAGGCAGCAGCAATCCTTTTTTCAAGATTGTAGGGCGTCAGTGCTTCAGCTTGGACTTAACATTCTCCTCAAGCACCCCTTGTACATATCAGTGCAGGCCTTAGCACATCAAGTTCTGCTTGGAGCTTCTGGTTGATTTAGTACGGTGCTTCTTGGCTGCAGACTTGAGTTTTTCTCTGGCTTTGCTCACTTTGTCATTTGAGGCAAAGCAGTAGTCTTCTTCTTTCTTCTAGGAAGCATCCCCCCTTTCCAATGCCATTTCTGTTGTTGGCTGAAGTGAGGACATCATATACTGCGCTGGAGGTCTTGTCTTCAAGCTCATGAACAAGAGTGTTGAACCTGTTATGTACTGCTACAGTATCCTGCTCACAAGCTTTGTATCCCCCACAACGTACAGTGTAGCTTTTGATCACGCCGAAATATCTAGGCATGGGAAATTAATTCAGCGCCGGTGAAATGTAATTTTGGCGCGGTGAATTAATTTTAGCGCGGCGAAATTGACCTAGTTTATGACTCTAATGGCAATGATAACCGCGATCGCTAAGCGTCAGACGCAAACGCAGCATGCCTTCAAGTCAGACGAGATACAACCAAATCTTCCGTCTCCCTCTCTGAGCCTAGCGCCGTGACAGAAGCCTACGATGAACTAGTTAGAGCCACCATCCCATGAAACAACCAACGCACAAGGTTCCAACCACCCCTTGCAACAGACCCAGATGCATCTTGTACCATTGTTAACTGAGCCGACATTATTACAGGACCTCGGGGAATGTAACAGTACCACAGACTTTATGTCCAAATTTAATTTCGCCTGTGCCAAGTGTAATGTTATTTATAGATGACGACCAACGTCTGATGGCTGACCGTTTCACGGAACATCCACTATGAGTTACCATATGCTCATCCCCAAGGACACGTTCAGTGGGGTGCACTTGTACATACACTGACCTGACCCTTCCTTGTATGTTCTGGGTCTCATATATCATACCAAAAACCGGGTGTATTTTATAATACATTTGTGAAGGAAACTCACTGAACTGTGCCAGGGATTGAGATTTTACTAGCTCTAGTGACTCCGATTTCCATTCGCCTCCAAAGCCTGGGTCTTCCCTTTGCTCGACACGTTGCAACAACCACATAAGGGACACGTGAAGATCTCCGGTGTGCAACTTTTGCAAGAGCGACCAACAGAGAAAAGAAGCAGAGCAACGCATCATACGTAGACTCGGAACTCTCCAACCCAGTCGACGGGTAATGGGGTGAGTGAAGGTGAAGGTCTTTAGTCATTCTGGAAACTGAACTTCTCCAATTATAGTCATTACTGATGAAGCGAACTGCTCTGTTTTGAACTGCTTGAATTTTACTAATATTCCTGGTTGCATACGGGTCCCAGACAGAGCAACAACTTCTTGACATCAACAATTAGTAACTGCACAAAGATAATGCAATATTTCAAACCATTTCTTTAGATTTGGAGTGTTTATTTTGGTTGCAATTACATTCCTACTGGCATGATTTTAACAGATTCCAATTTTGTAATAAATTCAAAGCTCCATTTCATTGACGTGCATTAAATAATTGTATTTGTTTATTATTTATGAAAAGAACATATTTATCATTGAACTGTTTATGTTGACTATTAAAACTTGTGTCGATAAAACTAGACCTCCTTTGTTTACTTTAATCTGTGTTTTGTTTCTTTTGTCAAGTTGCAAACTTTTGTGAGCTTCAAGACAGCATGGCATAACTGCACGAAACAACTCTGCCCATGCATAAAAGTGGCACAAAATCGATTTTGGTATATCTAAGTAAATTGATCATATCTCTGGATCCACACCAGTAAATAACAGGGGAAACAGAGGTAAGTCCAGTCCATGCTGCAAATGATGGTGTTTTTTGCGGACACTCGCCTCACCTAAGTATACCCTAAAAACTGAGAGAAATTGCGAGATCTGGGTTGCAAATCATGGTTGCTATCAATAGTAAGTATACAATCTGTAGGAATATCAACAAAAGGTTGACATTGATGCGTTATTTTGATCCGACAAACCAATTTTAACCGTATTCTTACAGGGAACACCTGACTGAAAAAAGTGCTCTGAACTCCAGGGTCCACGGTGCATGCTAGTATTCACGGTCCAGGAGCTCGAAAATTTTGAGGTACCTACCCTAATTTCATGTTGATCGGGTAGGAGATATGATGATCTCAAGCAGAACCTGTTAGCATTCGGGTCTGAGTGTTCATGTGAGGAGGAAAAATGGAAATTTTCATCCTCGCCCATTTTGTACAGGAACCCTTATGATGATAAAGCAAATAAACTAAACATTGAGTGCTAAAATTGCGAATCATCAATTTTCACCATATATTGGTATTTTCTGACTTTCCTCAGCATATGTCGTCATGGTGACGTAATAATGAGGATGTGGTACGTATTTTGGTACCACTGGAAACCTGAACGTGTTCATATTTACGTTTTCTGTGATAAATACTTCAAGCTTCATTAAAATATGTGCAAAAATTGTTTAATTGGTGTAAAATAATAAATGATTAAAATCGAAATTGATATTTACATTTTTTGCGCCTCAGGAGTAAAAGTAAAAAGTGGAAATTTTCGTCGGAGTGCTGACTGTTATCTTATCCTCAAAATTTTGATGAAAATAGTATTTCTTTCAATTTATTTGAGAAAAGATTTCTCACGGGGAAAAGTACTTTGTTTACTATAAAGAGAGGAGAAAGGGGGAAACCCCTAGTGGTTGCGAGGTGGCACAGGTTTAAATTGAACAATAAGGAAGTGGGGAATTCCCCAAGAATGCAAACTTTGAAAACGGAGTTCAACTTGGTTTATGCTTTGAGATCAAAACATTGGTAGATCAGGGAATTCCCCACAAAAGGTATATATGGAAAGTGATGTGATCAGATGTTGTAAGGTCTATTTTAAGACTTGTGAACTTTATGAAATATTGTTGTATATATGAAGGAAAACTTGGCGAGAAGATTCGTCAGCAGTTGCAATCAGCTATTACAGTATGGTTATAGCTAGGTGTTATCTACAATAAGGGTAGATTCATGCTCCACACAGTGCCAGGATTATGATATTTTCATTCCATGTGAGCAGAGTGCGGTAATTATCCTGCGTCTTTGAAGAACAGAAAAGTGTGGGAATAAAAAAAGGATTCCAAATGTGGACAGATAGAAATCGTGGTGAGAATCTTGGACTGAATACTGTGGAATATTAGTGTCGTCGAGGGAATTATTAAACCTTGTCGTCTTGAATGCTGGCAAAAGTTTATACTTCAGGACTGAGAAGATTCCAATGGAATCTTACCTGAGGATTAGATTGTGCCTTTGAATGCGTCATTTTGATTCTCGCTGTGAGGACCATATCATCGTTGAAATGCAACGCTTCTTTGGAGATAGTGGACTTCTGTTTTTACAATTAAGTATAATCTTAATATGTGTGTAATTTTATGTAGGTTGTTTTGAGACAGAAAAATCTTGAACCCAATTTACAAATCATTAAAATCTGGTATAGTATATAAAATTCAGATCAACTTGTGCACAGGGCTCATTATTTGTGTTTGAAAGTATTTCTGACCTTTGACGTCTACGAGACGTCATAATACTGGAAAACAATTCGGGGACACCTTAGAACATTGGTGTTTTTTTAGGCGTCTGAAGTGTTCACGCTGTCAGAATTCTATGAGCGCTTTACTCACTTCTAGACTTTTGTTATTCTCTATCATTTCTAAGTTTTATAACAACACCAAAATTGTTCTGTTGCCAAAGTATTTTAAAGAGTCAATTAATTATTTATTTAATTGTCTTGCACCTGTATCGTACTTGGAAAGTAGGAGCCAGGTAAAATCGTGTTGATAATGCATGCAATCGAATGGTTAACATCGTGCAAAAGAATTGGCGCATTGCTATTAATGCTAGCGATCGTCCACGCCACGTTACTCTAGCATTGTGTTATCAGTAGGAACGCCAACTATACGCACATAACCGATACTCAATTTTAAAGGTGTGAACTTTGGCAAAAAATCAAAAGAAAAGTGAGTGTTAATGCATACGCGTTGAGATATTGCTTGACCATGGAAGAAAGATAAGAAGGGGAGCATATCGACCCACTATGCTTTTGAACGATCTATCTGCCGCCCCATAATTGCAATTTTATTCATATTATTATCGAGTGGGCCTTCCGAGGATAATCATAATCCGATTTTCTCGCTTGAAAAATTCGCAGTTCGTGGTTGTTTCTTCATGCTAAGATTCCGGGTCATCGGGAGTCAGCGAATCAGCACGCGAATGAATGCTGCGAAGTAAAATACTCAAACATATGGCGGCTTTCATGGAAACCGATCAACACCCGGGGGGTTTTGGACTTGTGGTCGCGGAACCATGCTCTTCCGAAAAAGAGGGAAAAGCTGCAAATGTGGGACTACATCTAGGGGTTATCAAATACCACAATAATCAAGTTCTAGTCCGCTAGGGATACAAATCGCGTTGTGATTGTGACTGGTCAATGATACAAAACAGGAAAAAAACCTAAAATATCAGCAAAATAAACCTAAGTGTGTATTTTTTCTTACAAGTGTCATTTTTTCTTGTATATTGGCTATTTTAATGTGTATCTTTTTTGTGTATAATATTATTAAGAAAAACAAGGTCCCGCAAGGGGTATAATTCATTGCAAATTACCCTCAATCTTCAATCAATTTTCATTTGTCATCATAGAATACAGCAAAAACAATAGGAATAATATGTAAATAATCAGTGCGCAGTAAAATTAATTGTGACAATATAATCAATATATTTTGCATACAGTTAACAGATGTTTATAATACATTCTAAGTCAATTTCCAAAAGAGCCTCAGAGTATATAATGGGATGGACTAGGGAAATATATTTAAAATAGCAAGGTTCTTCTTCTTAGGTATCCACAAGGCATTCGTAATGGCTTGTGGTGGTGTAGGATTATTCAGACTGCGTAAGCTGATCCGGGCGGCGTGTATCCATGATGACGGACGCTCCGAACATGGCCCGCTTTTTTAGACGGGGGCGGATTAGGACAGTTCAGGGGTTACACAATACTCTTATTCGACACTGACTTGCGATGGAAGTACGTTGTGAACTCTCTGTACACACGACCGACGGCTTAACGTCCCCTTCGAAGGACGCGATTGCTTCATGATTCATTTGCCCAATCCAAGTGAACCATGGAAGGGAAAGCGGTGTTCTGTATTAAATCAATAGCTCGTATACAGATCAAATCAGATGAGCACCCGAATAAATCCCAGGCAAGGTGACCCCACCGGGATTCAACCCGGGATTTTTATGGTTAAATTTGCGCCCAGGAAGCACTCACCGCCTACGCGCCATGCTCTCGCACAGTAAGATGTCATATACTGCTGTACCGTAGGGTATATTTTCACTGAAAACTAGTAGAATTTCACCAAAGGCGGTCCAATTAGGGGCGGTTATTTTAACTGAAATTGGTCCCGTTAGGGTAACTTTCAGAACCCCTGGAAACGAGCATGGGTACCCAACGAAAATCCAAGACGGCTCCCCGGGTCAAATGTCAAAGTTAGTCAAACTTTCATCCTTTATTTCTCAACCTGGGCGTCTGGGCACTAAAGCTTATCGCATAACGATGTACAAACACTGCGTATTAAACAAACACACCGAGACAGCCGGAACATGTTGGAATATACAATATACTTTTACCCTTTTTATAGAGTTTTCATATTTATAGAAGTTTTTCACAAATTCTCCAGTAATGATAGGGTCTTTCACCTCACTCATGCAGAACTATAACAAAATGTGTTTAGTCGTAGTAGTCGTCATTCAGATCAATTAATACCCGACCTCAAAGTACTTGTCCTATTCAAAGTGTGACCCATACTTGTATTGAAGTACATATCCAACATGCATGTCGTTCTGTAGATTTAGAAAAGGTCTCCAGAAATTTGGAAGGGACTTTGCCATTCCCGGCAAGATGCCCGCGACTACAAAAGGTGGAAGACCTCTATTGATCGCCAATCATCGATTACGGCAGAAGGGAAGGGATACGATCAAAGGGTCGCTGTTGAATCCCTTACTTTTGTGCGGGGAATGGATAAAACAGATTAAAATCGATGGGGGAAGTCGATGTGCTTCCTTTAATCTCTTCTTCCATGCTTTGCTGACGGCGTCCCAAATACTCTCCCAAAGGTTATTCTCATAATACTCTTTCCCCGTACACAGTTAAAAAAGTGATTAGGATTTTTGTAAAAAATTATTTGTACCTCTTTTCTAATAATTTGTATAAAACATATTATTACAATATCTAAACACTTGTAGCTAAACATGTTTAGTCTAAACATCTTTAGGTTGCCTATTTGACACCAAGTGTTTTAGGGGGGGGGAAACAAAAAATTTGTGCAAAGTGGTGAGAAATTGACATGTTTTACCTAAACACCAGAAGACGACCAACAAGCGTAATAAAAAAACTTAAAATTTCGCGGTTCTCGGATTTCGCTTTTGAGGGGTTTGGCTTGGTTTGGTTCTTCCTGCAGAACCTTATTCGGGCGTCTTTGGCGATGTGTGTTTATGTGTGTTGTTGGTGGGGGGGGGGGGGGGGGGGGGGTTGTGAACAATGTTAAATACACAGAGCACTTGCGCCGGAAGGAGGGGCTCTCAATTTTTTTTCGAATTGGGGGGGGGGGGCTTGGATCCGATTTTGTTACGAAGTCCAAAGTACACTGATAAAATGTTCATTAAAATAACGCGTTTTAATCTGCATGAAGCTGGGACTCAGAACAGTAAACGACATTTTTTTACAGTGATTTGCCCCACGTTTGATGTCCGGATGACGGTTTAACGATGTGTTTTATAGACCATTTTAAACAATGTAGGGTCTATTAGGAACTGAACTTTTGAGAACTATGCTGATTGGAGGCTGACATTTTGCTGTAATATAGCTTCTAAGGCAGAAGTTTACCAAAAGGGACCTAAGAATTAATCTGATTGTGCTTCGAACAGGTTTTAGACCACGATAAATATTTTTAAAAATGATATTGTAAATTTAGCGCAATAATACGATGCATTCAGCAAATAAAAATGTAAACATTATGTTTAATACCGTATTAACCACTGAGTGGATAGGTCTTTTTACATACATGAGTGATTAGTAGGGTTTAAACAAGCTTTTATTATTTTAGAAAGGGGACCCAAATTTAAAATTTATACACTTGTATAACAATATATTGGGGCTTGTTATATTTTGGACCTTTTCGTAGTGCCTTTTTCTAGACCATTACAGGGAGTGAATTCTGGAATCAGTCGGGGTCAAATTACATTATTATTATTATTATTACTAAAGATTCGTGCAGTAAAAATGTCGTGAATTTACAGGATTATACTGCATATTATGCCAACAAATACGGTAAAAATTACATTATACTCTAAAGAAACTTAATTTAAAACTTTTGGAAATGTGTGTATGTGATTTTTTTTTTAATATTCTATTTTTTTGTATTTAGAGAGTAAAAAAAACACTGACGACGCACACCAACTTATTAAACATTCAGTCAATTCATACCTTATTCTTTTACATTGGTATCACGGTAAAATTGTACAGTTTGCTGCTAAAATAAGACAGTCCAAACTGGAAGTGTCGTTTTTACAGTAGGCCTATTTAGTTGACTGAAATTTATTTTTCTTATCAGACCGGAGGGTTACCACCCCCTTGATTTTTCTTACTGAATATCCGATTCGTATAAATTTGTACCACAGGATAACTTAGTGTTACTTTTGTGGTACCAAAATAAGGACCAACTTTCCCCAACATTCCCATTAGAACGTCATTCTCTGACGGCATAAGTTGAGGAAAATATAAAACGTACACGTAATGTCACAATCTTTTACATTACTTTACCAAAGTATTTGGAATAATTTTACACAATGTATTATGGAAAATGGCTTTAATTATTCGATTCTTCCACCGTGGGAGTTGAAACCAGCCGCATGAGCGATTGCTCTACTTGCTTCAGGGATTGGAAACGGGCATAACCCCAGTGACAGTGCTTAAGTCCTTCAAGACACCTCATATTATTCTCCTATATCTATATATATATATATATATATATATATATTATATATATATATATATATATATATATATAATATATATGTATAAATCCAAAGTATAGACTCTGTTGCCTTTTCCATTTTTTTTCATTAAGCTCTCCTGTAATGGGATTGA
This sequence comes from Ophioderma brevispina, assembly GCA_023653785.1. Taxonomy (NCBI): domain Eukaryota; kingdom Metazoa; phylum Echinodermata; class Ophiuroidea; order Amphilepidida; family Ophiodermatidae; genus Ophioderma; species Ophioderma brevispina. The sequence continues at coordinate 5,493 of JAMKCH010019027.1, read as the reverse complement.
GCACTTTATATTCCAAAGATACATCACCTGAAAATACACTGGTTATTGATATATAGATATATATATATATAGATATATAGATATATAGATATATAGATATATAGATATATAGATATATATATATATAATATATATATATATATTATATATATATATATATATATATATATATATATTATATATATATATATTATATATATATATATATATATCAATATATTAATAGGTTTCATATACAGGTTCATATACAGGTTCATATATATGATTTACAACAGCAAACGAAAGTCAAAACCTAAAAAGTATGCCTAGATTGCCTCAACGATTTCATATAAAAGTACAAAAGCAACCCCTTCACCAACGAAGCCGAAAACCTGAACACCTAACCACTTGAAGTGGTTGAAACCGTCTGCGTCGAAATATATATATAGGTAGCCTCGGATCTCAAACAAGTTGAAATTATTGGCCGCAGATTTTCTTCCTTCTTCAAACGTATTTTCTCTGCTACAAGATCTCGCGAAAATCACTTAAGACTTCCGATGTTTGAACTTTTATTCCGATTTCCGATCTGATTGTATATTGATGTCAAATCATATACCTTTCCCTTCTACATCCGGTTTCTATCTCCCTAAAAATGACATATTCCGTCGTCTCACCTAAGCAAATAATAAACAAATGCCTACACTATAAGACCAACTTTGACTCACGACAAAGTCAATATGTTGGGCGTCCTCTCTCATAAAAAACCGAACGCAAGATACCCCTATCATTAATGTCCAAATAACCCCACTAACCCGGAGATCGGCACGTTTTTCATTACGATATGACAATAAAGTTCGCGTGCAAACTCTAATAGCTTCTAATGGTTAGAGTGAAAAATATTACTTTAAAGTAGTTAATGGCTTTCCGATGGTTTGATAACTGATTCGCGATCGTTCATCCAAATGCGTACCCGTATGCTTTTAATAAACAATCTACAAATCGCTTACTTTTGTTTTAGGAAAAGCACGTGGCCAGTCTTCTCTTCTAATAACTAACGAGGCTTTTCTGGATATAAACTGTATCAGTAACAGTTAAGCTGAAAATCCGTGTAATTTTACTTTGCCCGAATTGGATTTTATCAGCTTTAAAACAGCTTGACAGCTGCAGTCCTTTTTAAACGTGGGCCGTTCTTCGGAAGTCACAGCAAGGGAGTCACACACGTGACCGAAATTTATGGGCCTCCCATAGACAAACAACCAATCCAGGGAGTGCAATGGTTTTGGGGTTATAATAATTTATAATAGGGCTGTTTTATATTAGAGTGTATAGGTGCGCATGGATACAGAGCGCATAGCTTCAGTGGCCGCCGTATGTTCAAGCGGTATTATGTTTGAAGAGATTACTGTTGCAGGGGAAGTTTCTGGAGCTTTGACATGCCACAGGTAATTTAACAGAGCAGGATTGATGTGAAATTTTATTTTAAGGCCACACGACTATTTAAACTAAATGACCGTATTGGAAATTACACTATTTTGCAGAGGGTTAATCCACTAACCCGAACGGATTTTGAAACCATATTTTTATCTTAAATTTATCCTGATATTACTAAGATATTTGAACAAAGGTTTAAGAATTGATTTTTTATTCACTGGGACCGAGATGCCATAGTAAATGCCATTTGTAGCAGTTTCACAAATACGTTTGGAAATCCCCAATGCCCAAATCGAGCCGATCGTGTCATCCCCATGTTTATTACAGAATCGCATGTATAGTCTCACATTTGATCGATTACGCTTGTGACAACAGAGATACAGAATGCTTGGTGCCTTGCCGTATTATGTCTAAACAGTAACGAGAGACTAGTTTGGTATGTCACGTGTAAGGTACCAGGTCAAGTGTCAGGCATCAGGTAAATCAGTTTTGCTCTTCGGGGGCGACCGATCCGATATATATAAATCGACTATGTTTAAATCAAGGTCTGTAATGACCCTCTGCCCAAAGTGTATTATTTTTTCCAAAAGACACCGTTTATTATGTCTAAAAACAGTACAAAATTTACCTTTTCCATACTGATTCAAAAACCGACGAACGAGACGATCATCGGTGCTTTTCCAATGTAGGGAAACGTACGTCATTTTTACCTGAAGGGGTCCCCCGAAGCAAAATAATATAAACCAATCAATGCGTGACGTCATCAAATCTTATTTTTTCCAAAAATGGTGGTATTCCATATAAAATTTCCTTTAAGATTCAACATCTGTATATTGTCTAATAAATTAAATTCATGTCCCGCCAGAATGTGAAAAAGGATGGGTCCATAAGGGATCCAAACTGAAAACATAGTCAGAAGGCTAAATACCCTACCGTGGACTGTATGAGCGCAGACGGATCCCCGTATTAGTTGTAGCAGGCTTACAGCAACTGCGCGCGGCTGCGGGGGTATGCGTCTAGCGATTCGCGCGAAAGTGGAAACATTTATTTTTTGGTTAGGTTTGGACAAAATCTGACCAAATAATATTTTACACTTGCACTAGATTATTTTTTGTCATGGGAGGAAAGTAAAGTTTGGTCAGTGTGTGAAATCCAAGAATGACTTGACAAACTTTCCGGCTGCAGATGAGAGCAAAAAGTAGAGCTACCGCTAAGCGGAAAAGTGCGTTTTTGGAGTACATGTTGATTAGTGTCGTAATGAAGGGCAGTATCTGACGCTTCGCACCATCAGTTTTACAAGATTTTACACAAATAATTAAAACGTTACAGCATCATTAACATGAAATTAAATAAGAAATTAATGTTTTACCGGGAGTTAGATTATTGGCCATAAATCAAAATAAAAAACATGATTACAGAACTCAGATTTCTGGGATGTTAGATAACAATGTGCTTCTCAATATTGCAAATAATAACTTCATATATCATTTTAAAAATATTTATTATTGCTTATTTATCTTTTCAAACAAAAGGACACAAATTGCGTTTCTGTTTACAACAAATTTTTCCAACTAAGCGTAAATTTGGGGTAGTTTAGTACATTTAAGAAGTAATTGTTTTGCACCAACAGCGCAAAAATCAGATCCAGAACGAGCTTAATTTCACATATACCAATAAATCTGAGGCTTGTTTGGTTTACACAATTGATATAGTATTGCCTGACGGCGCCATTGGGTACGCTGTTAGTGTACACCTTCTCATGTGTATTAAGACCCACGGTAGTGTGTCCACCAAGTTTTAAAAATAACAACTAAAAAAAACTCCAAAAAAGCCAAAAAAGCATTAAAACTAGCCATAGACAAAAGACACACACCGTGAGTATATTAACAGAACAAATCCCTTTGTTTGACGCGCGTTTTGTTTAAACGCTCGGAATACACAACAGAGATGTTTCAACCCTCAAAAGTATATTGGACACATTTCATGTGCAACATATGAAATAAGGAAAACGGAAAAGATTAATTAGAAGTCTTTCAAGCGGTAACTTATAATGATATAGTGGAAAGTGCGAAACTCTTAAATGTGGTCTAACAGACCTACAGCCTTTATTATACGAACATGGAGAGTGCCAAACTTAATACATACTTTCTAGTTTATCCTCATCCATGTGATGTGCCTTTTAGTGGTAATATTGAAGATAATTCACTCTATGCAAAGAAAATGACGTTTTTAAGGGATCTTTGTTCAAACATCACTACGAAACCATCACTTCTTATATCATTATCCAACAATTTTGCAGTGCTGGCAATAAGCTTCCTTCGTGGCCGAAGCGGTCTAAGCGCTGGACGTTATTGATTGTACTTTTGATAGTCTCTTTGTTGACGGTTCGAGTCCAGCGGTAGCTCACGACTTTCAGCACATTAAAATTACACGAGAGTAAAATCATTTTCTTTACTTACGGTCACCCTTGGGAGGACTATGTATCCATTGAAGTTTATGAATGGAAGTATATTCATATATAGTTCAACATTTTCCAAATCTTTTCTTATGACTATTTCGCATATTCAGTTATTGTCAAAATCAGGCAACATCAAGAGTTTTGGGCAGTTATGATTTTTTACTTAAAATGCATTTCAATAAATAACAAATGGGATTTTTAAAAATTAATCAAAAACTGTACTTATAGGACGGAAATTTATAAAATAATCAAGTTGACAACCAACATTACCTGAATCTACCGAGAAAAAAACCATCGACTTCGAACTTAATCATAAACATGTCAATACTGAATTTAACTACTTATAATTAATAAATTTATTAATAATTTTTGCATTTATAGTCTTTTTTATAGTTTTTTACTTTTTACTTTTTTAAATTTCATTTAACTTTATAGTTAATCACACCACGTTCCAGGTCGACAGCGATACAACATACAACTTATGGGTAGAAAATACTTTCACACACACTCAACTAAAGTGTATAATCTGTTCGCAGAAACAGGATTTTCCTTCAAAGTTGCACAGCTATTTATGTTCACAAAAATAAAGGAATCTACACACAAAAACGTGGCAACGTAAAAAAAACACCGAGTTTTTAAAAAGAGTACGAGCCATATACGTTAATAAATGTAAAATAGCACCAAGTATACTCAATTGCGTCTGCCCCATTGCAAACTTGGTCCCATTTCTTCTACAATGCAGAAGAAAAATGCCCCTTCCCACTATCAACCTCCATACAGCCTAAGTATGAATTTCATAGATTTCATGCTAGAGGCGTCTGATGTAATACCGAGTCAAAACAGTTGCTCTTCTTGTTAGGCAACCAGCAGCGGGAACCTTCCTTGATTTTAAAATATTTAGAATCGAAAATCAAAAGACAACCATGAAACTTTATCAGAAAACGGAGATTACAAATATTGAGAAAAAGTATGCGAGCAGTCGTTTCAAGCAAACAAATCTACATGTGATTTTGTGACTCATTATTGACAAGATATGAATTAAAAACGGAAACGACGAGTTAGAAATGTATTCAAACGGTTATTTGAAACGATATTAGGTGTAAATAGGAAACGTAAAAAACGAGTCTCCACAGACCTACAGCCTTTATTACGAAATGAATATGGCGAAATTTAGTACATTATTTATATTTATCATCATGATGTGCCTTTACTGCTAACATTGAAAATAATTGCCTTCATGCCAAGAAAAGTCATAGGCTTAACAGATTCTTTTATTCATACTTACTAATCCATCCGTACTAGCCATATACAATAACAAATCAAGTCTTGTTCTCTAAGCTCCTCCGTGCGCAGCCTGCAGCGGGTGTAAGCGATAAACATTATTGATTTTACTTTTGGAATAGTCTGTTGGTTTCAGTTCGATCCGGTGGCCACCACTTTCGGCAGTATTTTGGTTATGTAGGCTTTACAGATCTTCTCTGGGATTCTTTTACGCGGGTTTCCCCATGATTTTTACAGTTTAAAGGTTTCTGAGTGAATCTGAATGGGCATCTTTGTAAAATTATAAGCTTAGAAATTAACAGGGTTGTTTCCTTAAGTTTTAATGGCCTAGAATTGAACGTTGT
>JAMKCH010019026.1:0-22987 GCA_023653785.1 Ophioderma brevispina | reverse complement strand
GTAGAACCGTGACCCCTATTTTTTCTTTAGTAATCGAAAGATTTTATAAATGCGCAACTTTTATCAAATTTTCAAAAAAAGTTATCGAGCCGATTTTTTGTAACAATTCAAAACATGTATCAAAAAAGTGAATTTTCCATAGACTTGTGTACAAATTTTAGGCTAAAAAAGCTTAAAAACAGGTCTTTTGGATGACTTGTTTCTCAAAAACTAGTACCGTGACCCCATTTTTTTATTTTTGATATTTGATTCATATCGATGAAAGCATGTTTACACGAAATTTTGGGGAAAACGTCAGTAGATTCTATCATGGACCATCCACCTTAAACGATTGTTTGCATGAAGGTACAGCTGATGTAGTTATTTAGTGCTTATGAAATCTGTTTCGCAAAATATCAGGTCCTATATAGGAGGTGATATTTGTTTCTCGGAAATTTATTTTTTATGTACTTGTTTTCTAAACTTAAACCTATGATAATGTTGTGCTGATGTTTTAAAAATTATGCTTGGAATAATTAAACAACACGATATTTTCTAGATGTTCACATAAATTTGGTTGTACCTGTTTCAACCAATAGGATGATGCCCTTTTAATCATACTTTCTTCAGTGGGAGAGGCGGCCAAGAAATACCTAATGTAGACGTGTTGCCATTGGTTTAACACGTAAAATCGGAGATCTTGATGACAATTCTGAATTTTTTATATGTTATCCAGGCTTGGTGTGATTATGGCAAACAACATTTTTTGGACACGAAAGCTGTCATACTTCGTCAGCTAGTAAGTAGAAATAATAAATACGACTTAAATTTTTCTACTGGCAATGTGACAGAATGATGATATCTGAGTCGCCCTCGCTTCTCAGGTTGTACCTGCATCATATTAATAGTATAATAATCAAATCGTCTAATAGTTAAATCATCTAAAAAAATGCAAACTAATCATTTCAAATAGTTATAGGTAATCAATTAAAAGATCACCCTAAAATACCCCCCAAGATCATATTAAGCAGGAATTAAAGTCTGACTCAGAGATTTCGAAAGTAGTATTTTTTTGTGTAATATGAAAAATAGTCACTAGAACTAAAGGATTGTAACCTAACATGCACAATTCCGAATTATGAGATGAATCGGATTTTTCGTTTTGATGCAGTAAACATTTATGTGTATATTACGTGTCCCATATGATACTGTGTATAACAAAAATTCCGATCCGGAATTCTATAACCAAAGTTGTGATTTTCACATATGAGGAATTCTCCAATTAACTTAGCAATTTCACCCAGGGATTAGTACATAGGCCCCTCCTCAGGAAATCTCTGAGTCGGGCCTTTAAAAGAACTGTCCACCCCCATCCAAAAAAAAATGGAAGAGCCCCCCGGTAAGCCATGGAAGTAGTCCATCGAGTGTGACCCTCGTGTCTCCCACTGAACCTAGCCCACAGGACTTAGCCACCGGTGCGTAGCGCCGATCCGTCCGCTCCGGTGACACTCGTCCACGGGGGCGGGGGGGGATTGACAAGGGAGAACGAGGGTCCTTCTATGGACTACCTGGAATAGTTTTTGAATTTAGGAAGTACATCAGGTCTTTTCGGAAGAGCATTATTAGTTGATGTGCAGACTAATTAGTATTATAACATGATGATATGAAATGCTAAATGTGTAAAATTATTAAAGCATATTAGCACATTTTTTTTGAGATCGCCCCCCAATTTTTTAAAAATTGGAGAATTTTTACACGATTTCATTGGTTAGTAACTAATGCCTGTGAATGTTTAAACTGTCTCACTGTCTATGTGGTCCACAAACGAAGGAAGTTTTGTACCAGAATAATTATTATCACGGGGATCCCCCTATAAATAATACAACGGCCTGCTGGCAACGGCCTTCACTTTGAAATAAGCCGGGAAATAGCGCCATGTAGTGTCTACGCTCATCCATTAGTTGTTTTTCATAGTTTCAGGCAAGCCAAGTTAAGAGGTTATTTTCCTCGAGATGGCACTATTTTCATCACATGGAGACGGCACATAACAGTAGCATTTACCCGCATCTGCCGTGAAGTCCCATCTGGGATCCAACTTGTCTAATTACAATCGCCTTATTTTGTGATAAATACGCATTTTTTTATCATTCTCGTTCGCATGTATAGTTTCCTAGACAATTAACACCGTAACTAGTGCCAAAATACAAATTTTGAAAATTTGGAGGCGCTCTTTCACAATGTGCTAATATACAGCGTTAAATTTGTTATACAAAGAGCCTGCTTTAATACTAATGTCGTCACAGCTTATGGAGTCTTGTTATTGCCGGGATCGCATAGCGACCCGCCGGCTCTAGATGATGTGACTTTGGGTTTTTTTATTTAGCGCCCCCTGTTGGTGCAAGCGAGAAACTGGCAGGCAAAATCACTATACTTTGCATGGGGAACATGCCGTTTTTTGCTGTAACCTTAAATTGTTTCGAATTAAATAATACCATTTTCACTTATCAAGCATAATAAGCTAATGTCACCAGCATGCATTATACCAATTTAAATCAGGAACGTTCCTGCAAGTATTATAACCAGATTTTATGTGGTCTGTCATAGAAACTACTGTAATATTTTGCCTGCCAGAAAAACAACAGAGTGCGTCCTGATGTCAACAAGTGATTATCATAGGTCACATCAGCTATAGAAAACCACTGGGGTTCTTCAAAATGGAAAGGAGTCTATTTGTAACGAAATTTTGTTATTTCTGTGTGTATAATATTGTCTGTATGTTCCGAAATGTTTGCGTATAATATGAGTGTAAGTAATTAATTTTCCAAGGGATAAAAATGACAAAAGTAACACGTCTAATGTTATCAGGAAAATGCAAATATACTTCTAGACTCAACGACGCGCCTCGTGGTTTTTCCACACATTTTAGACAACTGAATGGAGATACATGGCTAACAACCATAGCTTACTGTGGTCAATTCAAAATATGCAGGACACTGGGGTGAAGGTCGTTCGTTTTTCAGGGATGTCTTTAGCTGTAATGTCAACACTTTGGCCATAGTTGAAAAAAACATGTGTAGACACTTGCTCCAATACCAAGTCATTACTAATTAATTAGTCCTCTCTTCTTACATGTTATGGTTGTTATTATTACACATTACAGAGGGCTTGCGCAGTCTGGAAGCAATACTTCTTACAGACCTTGGTATGCGGATGATCAAGGTAGCTAATCAGTCAATATCAGGCTCACACAACATTGAAAGGGCCCCCAAAAAATCTAACAGTACCAGCAATGAGTATGGCATTATATATGAGCATAACCCTATGTTTTGAAGTCTAAATTGACCAAATACAGCTGAAATAATTTAACATTGATCGAGTACCTACTTAGTAATAACGGAATTGCGCTGTTATTTGGCTAGTTTATATTTGTTTGGATCTAATATTTGAAGAAAACCATTTATTCTGTGGTGTGTATGAGTCATATATAACACAACCCTTTCTGGTATAACTAGGTGAGTAATAGGCCAAATCTATATTTTTTGGTATGGTCATCTTTTATGGAACAGAGGCACTCCAAGTTGAGGTTTGATATTCCTTTGGCCGGTTGTAAATCATTTAGATTTATTATCACAAATTATTCGACGATTCAGACCACAGACGCAGATTCTGGCTTCGAGTATGTATAATTATTGAAAATTGATTATAATCGGATAACAACATGTTTAATACCGTAGCGTATTAAATTTAAAGCATTTAACATAGCCCGGTAACCATGTAACATCCACGTGTAACATAAAATTTTTCTTTCTCTGGCTTTATTCGTGAATAAGTATACTACCCTCTTCCAAAGTGTGGACAGCCCAAATTTTGAATGAAGTGACATTTGCTGAAAACCCCATGAGAGTCCATTATATTTTCAGCAGTTGTGTAAATAAAAATTTCACATCCAATGGCCAAAAATGTTCCTTGAAAATGTTGCTGTGTTTTGGCAGCGAGAAGTCATCGCTGACCTAAACGTCTTCACTCCTTTGGATTGGTAGGTTTATTTATTTCCAGGTCATTTGGGAAATTTTCTTTTAAGAAAACTTGGTTTCTCGACCGAGAGAACCTCAAAAAATATTTTATAAATATAAAATTTATTTGTTTGTGTAAATTATGCAACTTCCAGCTTGCTGATCTGCAAAGCCCGTTTCAAAAACCCTGCCAATCGGGAACACAGGTGTATCGATTCGAAAAGGTAGGTTTTTGATAAATGCGTGTATGGACCAACTGGTTTAAAATCGAATTTCATGATCCTTTTTCTAAACTTGGCTTTTCCTCAAAAAGCTTTTGTTCAAGTTATTATCATTTATCGGTCGAAAAATCATGTTTTTAAACACCCTGTTTATCGAAAAGCCAGGGTTGTTACAACCGACCGTATCAAAATTGATAACCTAATTTGGCGACTTATGAAATCCCATATTTTTAGTCATCCATTTCAATGTTTCTTGATGCATTATCTTGTCATATTCTCCCCAAAATAATCTCTAATTGATCCTTAATAACCATAACATCACCAAATTCATTATTTTATCTATTTCTTTTTCTTGTATCAAAATGTATTTTTCATACCAAAATGGTTTGTGTAATTAAGTAATACTCTGTAAATAAAAACGTTTTCTTGGCCACAATTCCTTTGAAATTGCAATCTTACAATCGCATACCCATATCAAAAATCTCCATTAATCTGATATTATACTTCATTTCTATTTCTTTATACATGTTTGACCAAGAAAAGTGCAACTCTCAACTAGAAAAACCCAAGTGCTACTTAATGTCTCTTTCATGTTCCTTCAACTTCTTTAAAATCATAAAAAAAACACCGCGACCCGGCACAGTTTTTTTCAAATCCTTGTTTTGATTGAAGATTTGAATTCTTGCCCCTCGCCGGTAGCGCGGGCTATAGATGTGGAGTAACTTGACAGACATGGAGATTTGGTGTATTGAAGCCTGAAGAGCCTTGGGTCCTACAATTTTTCATGACAATTGAAAATGATGAACAGGTCTAAAATTACGTAATGAATTGGTTACTGAAACATAGCAAGAATATTTATGGCAAACACAAGATAGTTTTTTTTGTGGAAGTAAAATTATGATACAGTGTGAGATAGATTGTATTTTCAGTTTTTTATAAAAATTTTTATGGTGATCTGACAAAGGTTGTATTTCCACGGTGTTTAGTGGTCTCATGTAAAAATATCAGGCCTTTGGGCGAAGTGCCAACAGCATGCCTGTTTATATCTTGCATATTCCGAAAATTAAAAATTTGACAATTTCTTGACAGCTGACACATTTACGATGGTCGAGTCTACTATTTATAGGTACTACATAAACTTAACACTATATTGAACTTGAGTTAATTTTACGATCCCATCTATTTCTATCATCAGCTTAATGAAAAGTCATCACATACACGAGTCTTTTTTTTTTTGTTTGGAAAATGTTATTATCTCTCATTTCTTGGCTATTTGCGAATGTTTTAAATAATTCTGCCATTGCCGCGGGGCTGACATTGGTTCCAGCACCAACATGTTTCCCTTCTTGTATACTTTATAGAAACGCTGTAGATGTGTAATGAATCTGTACTTGATTTCGGCAGCAAGTCATCTGTTAGGTTTTTCGAATTAGATTGCATTTGTTGTTTAACAACACGGAAATAAAGCATGGAATCCCACCAGACCAAATATGGCAAAATTATTATCCCAAATATGGCGGGATGACTGCTGCCGAAAGTGGTTGAATTCTGGTAATTTCCCTGGAAATCCCCCAAACAATATATCCTGGCATGACTGGTGTAATATTTGGGGTGAAAATGACTTTGATAATGTTCTTATATTAGCCGTTTGTGCCCCGTTTGTAACGTGTAAAATGTACTAGTAATCAAGTAGAGTTTTCTGGCTGTGAATTCGGTAGCACAGAGACTATTCATGCTATTAATAAAGCGCAACTACACGGTAATCACTTAGTGCCAGGGAACCTTTCCGGACCGTCGTTCTTTTTTTGACATTGGTGGTCGGCGAGGGTGATTGGTAAATGTGAAATGCAAAATGATGATAATTACTCCGCTGTACATGCCCCGAAATTTTCGTATGACTCCGTTGACTTACGGCAATATCTTGTTATAAGCCCCGTAATTATGACGTCACAATTTGAACCCTAGTTACTGAAAACAAGTTAGTGCTTCTTTCGCTGAAATCTGAGTAGCAATCATGATCATCGCCATCGCCAGTGTCGAATGGCACGCCCTCATAGTCATACACTAAGCACGTAGTATATCGGGGGTCACACCAATATTATAGCTAGGCCACATGAAATCATTTCATTTGAAAACTGTGACACAAATACTTGGTTAAAAGCCTCTTACAAATGGGGTGGTATAACAAGTGATCCAGTACGGCACAGTAGGTGCAGGAGCCAGGAGGTTACGAGTAGTAAACCGTCGACCGCACAAATAATTTCCTTTTTTGTGCAAGAACGGAATAAAAAACGTGATTTTTAAGCCCCCGTGTCACTCTTTCCTCATTCTGAACCTTTTACCCCCAAAAACTTACTAGACCCCTTTTGTAAACAATACGAGCCCCCAAAAAGAAATCCCCTTTTGTCAAGGACGGGAGCAAATACTTAGAATGATGCTTCAAAATATCTAATATACTATTGTTATAAGCCCGTTTCTATTGTTTTCATAGAATAACCATAGAACGGGATTGAGAACAAGAGTATATAGAGTTTGCATAGCATCATTCTACGGAATTTCCACCCGTCCGTAGGACAAAAGGGGATTTCGTTTGGAGGAGAATTGGTCAGCAAAAGAGTCTGTAGTTTTTTGGGGAAAGAGATTAAGGAAGGAACTGAGTGAAGGGGGCTTATAAAATCTCGTTTTTCGGTTTTCTTTAGTCAAACATCCAATTAAAAATGATTACTAAACGGAATTACATCGCAAGATTATATACTCCCCCCCCCCCCCCCCCCCCCCCCCCCCCCCCCCCCCCCCCCCCCCCACCCCCCCCCCCCCCCCCCCCCCCCCCCCCCCCCCTTATAAATGGAAGATTTTTAAGCACCGTTAACTAAATAATGGCCAATGCGGACCCTCTGATATTTCGTGCAATCTCTTATTCAAAAATATAATGAAAAATTTGTCTGAATTGGGAATCGAACCCGAGGACCTTCCGTACTATACCAAGAAGAGCGGCTATAGACGCACGACACGATCCGAAGCCGACGAAAGTCGTGCTTTGTCTCTATTAAATAAGTATATTAACAATAAAGCTCCCCGTCCGCACAAACCCATCTCCATAATCTATTTCATGTGGATGACCAGCTTGCCGCTTCGGTTCATAGTATGGCTTCAAAAAAGACATTAACGTTTGTATTTATGGAGACAATAGACCTTCAGATAAAGAAAACAAATAGATCAATGTTCGATTTAAATAATCTGTGATCAACTGTGCTTTATTTTGCTGTTAATTTGGTGTGCTGTAAATTGTGTGAAAAAATAGTGAGATTTTATACGCCCCGGTCACCGCATTACAAACATCTATACCGATATGGGGAAAAATAGGAGCAGATGTTTCAACAGAATAGGTTTCTGAGAACACGTTCATTTTTGAGAAATTCCCACATCAAACAAAGTTCATTTTAAATTATGGGGCAAGGAAGCTATCAGTTAACGGGGTCTATAAAATCTTCAAAGTTCAATTATGCACATTCAATTTATTATAGAATAGCTTATATAATATTGCGATTATTCCGTTAGAAATAAATTTTATTTGGAAGTGTGACTAAAAGAAAACGGAATTAAAACGTGAGATTTTAAAGCCCCCGTTCACTCATTTCCTTCCTTCTTAACCTTCTTTCCCCCAAAACTACTAAAACCCTCTTGTGTGAACAATAAGCCCCAAAAGAAATCCTTTGTCTTTTCCTACGCGGAGGAAAATAATAGATGATGCATTCAAACTCTCATTATACTCTTGTTAGAAGCCCCGTTCTATTGATTTTCACTAGAAATAACAATAGAACGGGGCTTCTAATAAAAAGAGTATTAATATAGCGTTTGAAGGGCATCTTCTATGTATTTCACCAGTCCGTATAGGACAAAAGGGGATTTCTTTTGGGGATATATTGTTCAGCAAAAGAGGGGGCTAGTAGTTTTGGGGGGAACAGAAGGTTAGAAGGAGGAAGGGAGGAAAGGGCTTATAAAATCTCCGTTTTATTCCGTTTTTCTGTTAGCAAACCTTCAAATAAAATTATTTCTAAACGAATAAATCGCACTAGTATAGAATATATTGAGAATAAATGAATGTGCATAAATTGAACTTTGAAGATTTTATAGACCCCGTTAACTGACCTACTCCTTTCCCTCATATTTTTAAATGAACTGTTGTTTTGATGTGGGAATTTCTCAAAATGAAAAAGTGTTTCGAACCGATTCTGTTGATGTTCTGTGGAAAAATCTGCTCCTAAGTTTTTCCCCATTATACGTGTATAGATGTGTATGCGGTGAAAAGGGGCCGTATAAAATCTCACTATTTTATTCAACATTTAAGCATCACCAATAACAGCAAAATAAACAAAGCACAGTATAACAAGATGATATTTAAAATCGAACCATTGATCTATTGTGTTTCTTTTACGGAAAGGTCTATTGTCTGCAAATTAAAACCATAAAGTTTAAGTTATTTTTGAAAAGCATATATTGAACCGAAGCGCTAAGCGGGTCCATCATCAATGAAATAGATTATGGAGAGGGTGGGTGTGGAAGTAGCTTTATTCTGGTCATTACTGAGTTTAAGTATAACAAAAGCACGACTTTCAGTCGGCTCGGATTACGTGGCGTGCGTCTACAGCCGATCGTCTTGCAATAGTACGGAGGTCTCGGGTTCGATTCCCAATTCAGGCACAAAATTTTCTTAGTTTTTGAATAAGAAGATTGCCAATGAAAATATAAGAGGAGTCCGCCCTTGCGGATTATGTAGTTAACGGGCCTATAAAATCGTCAATTATTATGAGTATATAATATGCGACTTTATTCCGTTTAGAAATCATTTTAATTTGGAATGTTGGACTAGAAGAAAACAGAATAAAAACGCGAGATTTGATAAGGCCTCCCTTCCACTCATTTCTTCCTTAATCTTCTTTCACCAAAAAACTCTAAGAATCTTTGCTGAACAATATATCCTCCAAAAGAAATCCTCTTTTGTCCTACGGACGGGTGGAAATTCGTAGAATGATGCTATTCAAACTCTCTATATATACTCTTGTTATAAGCCCCGTTCTATTGTTAATTTCTATTGAAAACAATAGAACGGGGCTTATAACAAGAGTATATATAGAGAGTTTGAAGCATCATTCTAAGTATTTGCTCCCGTCCGTAGGACAAAAGGGGATTTCTTTTGGGGGCTATATTGTTTAGCAAAAGAGGGGTCTAGTAGTTTTGGGGGGTAAGAAGGTTAAGAAGGAAGGAAAGGAGTGAACGGGGCTTATAAAATCTCACGTTTTATTCCGTTTCTTGAACAAAAAGGAAGATATTTGTGCAGTCGACTGTTTACTCCTGCCCCTACTGCCGTACTGGATCACTTGTTATACGCACGCACATGTTGTAAAAGTAAATTACACAAGTATTTGTGTCAAAGTTTTCAAATGAAATGATTCAGTGTGGCCTAGCTATTATGTGGTGTGACCCCCGATATACGACGTGCTTTAGTGTATGACTATGAGTGCGTCCATGCGTAACACTGGCGACGGCGATGATTCATGAATTGCTACCAAGCTTTTTCAGCGAAAGAAGCACTAACTTGTTTTCAGTAAGCTAGGGTGTCAAATTGTGACGTCATAATTACGGGGCTTATAACAAGATATTGCCTACATGCGTAAGTGTAAATTACGGTTAACCATTGTAAAAGGTGTTGAATTTTGCAACCGCAAATTTCATCGCGTTTATAAATAGTGAAAAGGTTTAACACCTTTGGTAGTTAGTAATATACTAACTATATATGGACCCTCTATCAATGCTAGGTAGTTACCCGGGGGTAGTTAGTACTCTCAAATTGTGGTATCACTTTTTCAATAGGGGCCAATAAGGTTACACAGGGGTCAAACTTTTATTAATGCCAGGCATTGTCCACCTACATGACCTAGTCATAAGGATTTCATAAGTGGGGTGAACGATGATGTTTGACCTGGGTCCTGCTATATGTAGAGTTTGTTCATGTGGTTTTTGACTTGTGGCATCAAAATGCTGAAAATAGCCAAAAAGTTCATATTTTGGTAAGAAATGTCTCAAATTATAATAGCAAAAGGGTTATAAAATATAGAATAATTTTGACTTTTTGTTAATAATCATATGTTCTGTTTCCGACGGTATAGTATACTAAACAAATATTGACTGCTCATGAGGGAAATGGTGCGAAATAACTACCCGAGGTGACTGGAGACCGTAGGCCCACGGTCTCCAGTCACCGAGGGGAGGTATTTTGCACCATTTCGCGAATATAGAGCAGTCAATATTTGTTTTATATAACATATAAAATATTTCTGTGACTTGGAAAAACTTGCCAAGTCTCGTCGAGATCAGCTGCCACCGCAACTCAAGCCTTAGTCTAGTCATGGCTCAATCCAATCGCGGCTCTCTCCCACAAATTTCTCGGACTGCTCTTGACATGATTTGTTTTACAGTATGCACTATCTATACAGCATCGAGATTTCTCCATTTTGTATCAAAATTTCACCGGAAATTGCCCAGCGGTGAAATGTAAACACGCAAATATCAAGCAGAAGATATGATCGATGCAGTGTCAGAGGTCGGGTCGCTGATCGGGTCAGATCAGTCACCGTGAGGCACGGGCGATGCAAGATACAATGCAGGGAAAAAAGTTCCCATCCCTGTGATGGGGGAAATAGTAACTTTTTATGGGAACTTTTTATCCCTCCTGCTAAATTTTGGGAACTAGTGTCAAATATTTTATGTCAAATGATATAGTATCCACCAATCGATGACAAAAATATTTTTATGTGTTTATTAACTGGAGCTAGATGGAGCTTTCTAGTTCTGCTAAGCTAACTCCACATTATCCATATATATGTCTTTAACATGTTGTCATTAACAATGTTTGTGAAGTTATGCAAACCCACATGGAATACCTTTCCCCTGTTAACCAGCATGAGCAGAGGCCATTTCAAAGAGCCAAACTTGGGGCCCAGACTGGCGACAAACCAATCCCAAACAATTCAAATCGAGTTGATATGGTTCCTTAGATAATAAATTACTTTTGAAATAGTTAATCCTCCTCCAAAAATTTTCCTAAATACAGTAGAAATCCATCATTTTCCGGAGAAACAACATTCTCATGCAGAAGTTATTGTAGTCGGCAATTTTTACTTCTTTTCTTTTCTTCAAATTTTTAATTTCTAATCCTTTTAATTTTTTTCACATTGTCTCGCATTATACTATGATCTCAAGTTGTGTTTGATAGTGAAAACAGGGATAATATCGTACATTTTTTAGAGGGATTTTGAGATCGACAAGTTGAGGTAGGTAACAGGGAAAAGTATTCCATGTGTGTTTGCATAACTCCAAATCTGTTAATGACAACATGAGACATAATGTGAAGTTAAATGCTTAGCAGACAGATGGATCTTCCATCCTGAAGAGCCCTCCTTGATTAAAGCAAATGTTACTACTCATGAACAACTGTCAAATTCCACCACAGTTTTGCAATGTCTTAAACATTTTTTCAAGTAGCTGTTAATGAGAATATAACAAACTCACACTATTATTTGGTTTGCTATTTCATTCCAAATATATATTTTTATTTTCTCTTTCGTAGGATGTGTCGTTGTGGTGTCCTCATTAGTTCAGTAACTGAAACCAGAGGGTCAACATTATCTTAAACACTGTACGTTATCATTGAACGGCCCTCTGGTTTCAGCATGTTGCTATAGCGGGACAATGAACAGGTAAGAAAGCCAGAATTTCCTCATCAGAGAGGTCAGTATAACGAGTGTTAAAAGATAATGTTGACCTCTGGTTCTGGTTACCGGAACTAGAGTCCTCATATGCTAGAGTTTTTGTCAGATGGATCAGGTTACGGAAACTCCCGATGCAGTGCTGTAATCCTGTGGGAGGATCTTATTTTGGGGGGAGTAAAGCACAGGTTTATTCCGTTAAGGTTTCTGAATTCATGTGTCAGAAAAAGTTTCAGTTTACGGAAACTCTCTATTTTTGGGCCCTTTTTCAAAATGACCAAATTATTTCAAATGACTTTGAAAGTGAATTTTAAAAGGAGTTTCAGTAACCTGACCCTTCTGACACACTTTTTTTCTGACACACCTATGAATTCAGAAACCTTAATGGAATAAACCTGTGCTTTAATCCGTGAAGGGTTTTCAAATTCATAAGTGTGTCAGAAAAAAGTATGTCAGGAAAAAGTGTGTCAGAAAATGTGTCAAGAAAAAGTGTGTCAGATGGGTCAGGTTACGGAAATTCCCATTTTTAAATGATGTTTCATGTTGATTGTGTGATGAAAGCATACCAACTGTGTAGATATAGATAGGGGAAGCCTTTAGGAGGACATGTTGGGGTCATTTTTTTTTTAATGGCTGGCATGACCTCAAATATAGTTGAATAGACTTTCATATTGATTTAGTGGTGAAAGTAAACCATGCCTACCCATATAGTCACCCATTAAAACATGAGAAACCATCTAATGCTGTACATTGTGGGATGGTTTTAAAAAAAAGTAAATAAGAGATTTATTCTTCGACATGGTTGATTGTTTTGCAAAACTGGTACCCCTCGTTAAATGTCCGGCTAGGTCTCTTTCATATGACAGTATAATGACACCACTGAATTGTTAGCTGCCATTGTTATAGTTCCGTTTAACCAAAACCATAGGTCAACATTATACAAATATTAAACACACTTGTTACATCTAACATCTGCTTGTTCTCAATTAAAGTTGTTGACAGATCCAACATGCGTATCGAGAGGGCCTTCAGTGATAACGTACAGTGTTCTCTACCTGGAGAACTAAGTAGTTACAAATTTAAAAAAAAAATAATTGTATGTGTGAAATCGACAAATTCTGGTGTTATCTGCTAAGAAGTGACGGACACCTTCGGAACCTAACACTATGGCGATATTATTGCTTCTGTACCACCCAGACTTGATGGGCTCATTTGGCAAGAGCACCGTGCTGGTAATACGTAGGTAGCGTTTAAACCTCCGTCATTGCCATGTTTTTTTTTTTTTTCACACTTGTTGTGTGCTGGCTATTTCCAGGGAAGATTAAGTGTTTATTTTGATCCAGCACCTTCTGTTTATTTCATTGTTTAACTAGATATCCTTGAGAAAGCTTATTTCACAACTTTTCAGCTTATCCCCGACTTTGTGTGCGGGTTTTGTGTTTATGAGCAATGCTCGTTTCCCACAGTCCATAGGCCACTGTGGTATAAAATACAAAATCGCCATTTCTTACAAGACACCACCGATTTGCATTTAAGATTGCCGAAAAAAAAAAAAAAAAAAAAAAAAAAAAAAAAAAAAAAAAAAAAAACACATGATTACTTTGTCAATGTGGTCAGATGATAAGAAATCTCAACTTTTTGTCCCCGCTGACGAGTTCGGGGAACGGGGACTAATGCAATAGGCAGCGTCCGTCTCGTCTTTCCGTTCGTCTGTGATAAAATGTTAACCAATGTTTGTATACAATTTTACTGGAGTTCTGTAAGGAGGGCGACAATGAGGAACTTGGTGAAAGAATCGGGTTGATGAGTTTCTCGACCTGATAGATTTTTTGGGGGTAAAAT
The DNA here is from genome assembly GCA_023653785.1 of Ophioderma brevispina. Lineage (NCBI taxonomy): Eukaryota > Metazoa > Echinodermata > Ophiuroidea > Amphilepidida > Ophiodermatidae > Ophioderma > Ophioderma brevispina. The sequence goes on along the minus strand of JAMKCH010019026.1, from coordinate 9,166 downwards.
TGCATATTAATATCTAATTTGCATAATTTAGAAAATTCCCTGCAAGGCCTGTGTGCAAGTTTTCTGGAGTTCTAAGGCATCTAATGATGGAATTGGTGGAAGTCGTGGCTGAAGATTCTTGACCTGATACATTTTGGGCGTATTTCGGGCAAATTGAGTATGCAAATGAGCTAATTAATATGCAAAAAATCAGCGTATTTGCTATAGTTTTTGCAACGGTACATCAGATAACTCAAATTCCTGCGCGGCATGCAAGCCTTTCATGGGGCACATCCGTTTTGCAATTTGAAAGTATGTGAATAATATGCGGCTTAGTATGTGCAAGAAGTCTAATTAAAAAATTGCATAATTATTGTATCTCAGAAACGGTATGTTAATAGGCAAAATCCTTCGTTACTGAGACACTATGACAAAGGGGAGGGAGTGTGGGGTGTGCAGGGTGTTGATAAGGGGTGTGGTGTTTCGGGGTGGTGTTGGGAGGGGTGGGTATTGTGCGGGTGTTTTGGGGAGGGGGTGGGGTGTTGGCAGGGGGTGGGGTGTTGCAATGTTTGTTGGGATGGGTTTTTTGGGGGTGTTGGGGGGAAGGGGTAAGGTGTTTGGTAGGGAGTGGCTGTTGTGGCTTAGGTAATGCAAATGAACTATTAACTTGCATAATTGCTGTATCTCTGAAACGTCGTCGGATAGGCAAAATTCCTCTTCGTTGCACGAAGACAACTATGCCATGGGGAGGGCTGGGGGTGTTTTGGGGGGTGTTTGGGGGAGGGGGTTTTGCTATTGCGGGGTGATTGGGGAGGGGTTTTTTGGGGTGTTGCGGGGTGTTGGGGGAGATTTGTTGGGTGTGGCAGGTTGTTGGGTAGGGGGTAGGATGTTGCATGTTGTTTGGGGAGGGGTTGTAGTGTTGGCGGGGTGTTGGGTGGGGCATGGGAGTGGGCGTGTTTCTGGGTGTGGGGGAAGGGGAGGGCGTGTTACGGGGAATTGGGGTTGGTGGGGTGGTGTGGGGGTTGGGGTGTTGAGGGTGTTAAGGAGGGGGTTTGGGTATTGCAGAGTGGTTGTGGAGGGTGATGGGGTGGGGTGATGTGTGTGGTGTGATGGGTTGGGTGGGGTGTTGTGGGGGATTGGTTTTTTTTCGCAGCAACAAAAAGCAGCAAAAGGCACAGCACAGTTGCATGGTGTTGGGGAGGGGGATTGTGTTGCAGGGTGTTGGGGAGGGTCATTGTTGTTAATGGTGTTGGGTAGGGGGTGGGTGTTTTTTGGGGGGAGGGGGTGGGTGGAGTGTTGTGGAGAGGTGGGGGTGTTGTAAGTTGCATTTATTGCATGTTAGTGATCGCAACATTCAAAGGGGACATATTTTTTTTAACGCATTGCGTAATACGAGTTCGCCTGTTTTAGGTAAGTCGGGGTTGACTCGGCTGTGGGATCACAAAATGCCCCTTTAATAACTATTCAAGATGAAAACTTTCAAAAAATATTAATTGGTCCATCCCCTTAATCCTGATGTGTATAAACTGCATCCCTAAGTTTTAATTTGATCGCTGATGCAGGCTGTATGTAGTAAGATATAACTACATGTTTTTTAAATGCACATCAATATCCTTCCATAATTTTGTGTGCTTTTTTTCTTTATTCACCCTGAAAACTCTAAGTTTGGTGTAAAATACCGTACATTACATTTGGTCTTGCAGTGCATTCATAGATGTGTGATCAGCCGTGTCTTCAAGATGTCATTGTTCAGTGGCATTCGACTTCACCTCCGTTACAGGTCCAGCCTCAATATCCATTTCAGCAAAGGTACAAGATGTAAAGATTGAGAAGATGGGTAACAAAGGTGGAAGCATACAAAGCAAGCAGGTGCTCAATCAGTGAGGTGGCCCTCCAGCAATCTTGTTTCCTCCGCCTCCTCAGGAATGCTCAAGATACAGGTGCCACCATGGGGCCCACGAATCCAGCAAAAACACGAGGTGCAAATGCAGGCACCACAAACTTGAAAGCAGCAAAGGACAGTGGTGCCCGTGATGGCACCACAAGTGGCACCAGCTTGAAATACGGCATACCAACAAGGGGCACCAGCTTTGAAAAGAGGTAGAGGAAGTATTTTCAGTTTTATAGTGGAGACAAAGTCTGAGTTGGACTCACATTCAAACCAGGAAGAGTGGGTTGATTGGTCCACTGGGAAGAATGTGGACATCAGTAGGACCACACTATGAAAGACAGAACAAAGATCAAGTGCAAATGATATGGATCAGTTATTAGAACTGGGTACAGAGAGTGGCCCTGAATTAAACACACACCCACCAAGTTTTTAGACTTCGAACGTGAGACGACCCTTTCATGTTGATAAGCCCCTGCATGAAAGGACAAAGTCCCAACCATCAAAGCTACAGTTTTGATCTTGAAGGGTTGGATTTAACTTCAGTTGCACAGAGTACAGTGCAAGATAAAGAAGGTATTCAGATTAATCTGGAGAAGAGAATGATAGAAAGACACCAAGTCTTCCAGTGCCCAAAGAAGAAGGTTAAAATGGTGCAGATGATGCTATCATTGCAACCTGACATTATGTCTGAAACCCTTCTGAAAAATGTTTTCAAATCGGTTGATGATGCAGATGCTATGTTCTAAGTTGGAAGGGAGTCATGTAACAGATTATGTTTCCGGTCCGCCTTTGAAGAAGACACCAAGACTGCTGAAGGGTCTGCTGTTACTGCAGTTGAAGGGAGATTTGACAAGGGATTTGGAAACAACAGAGAGTTTGTGTGGGCAAGAAGATGGAGCATTGGAGATCTACCAATGGTCAACCACAGTATGTGTTGAGGTTGAGTTTTTTCAAGGATAAGGCTTGAGGTGATCAACAAATGCCTTCTGCTCAATTGAAACATTTCAGGTAAGGGTAATAGTAATTTGGAAAATAAAGCACTAGAATTAGATGAAAAAATTGTAATAAAGGTGTTCGACACTAAACATTGAAATTCCATGCAGGTTAAAAAGTAATTAGTCTAAAAACAGTAGCTTCTCTTCTCTTCTTCTTATCGTGTCCAAACACTTGTAGTTCTCAAATATGATCCAGCCAGAGATTGGTAGCAAACGTCTGGCCCCCCCCTGCTTCACTGACTTCCGCAAGGTCCTTGTTTGTGCATTGGTTTCTCCAGTCAGTGGGCAGACTAGAGGTTTCCATTGTCTGTGGTGCGGTTCCACAACCACGTAGTATCCTGGTCTGCTTCCAGATAGCCAGCCCCCTTCTCTGCAAGGAAACTTTAGATGGGCCAGTTCTGGTTCTCAATCTATTGGGGCATCGCCATTCAGCCCCATGGAGGAGTCAGCTCCAGGGTGGAAGATGCTCACCAGGGCAATACCGAGATGTTCGTGGTTGTGGGCAAGTCTTTTGATTCTTTTCCACCAGAGTCGACTCTCGTTACCTCCTTATAACTGTTTCACAGAGGTGTGGACTGCCTTAAGAAACTCTCTCTATATTTAATGCGGTTGGCAGCAGTATCTGTCCAGACATGGGTGCTGCATCACATTGATACTTGGCAGCTAACGCTCTTGCATGCTCTCGCTACGCTAAGACGATGTCTGGTGGAAGCAATTCCTGCTAGGATGTACAAGTTTTCCGTTGGTGTTGACGGAGGCATCTGTGATAAGCCGCAGGAGCATTATAACGCTGGATCAACTTCTTGGGCATGGTTGTCTTTTCCCATACAGGGAAGGCATAATCTGCACATGGGTAGCACAGGTAAGTGCCGTCGATCTTTCGGTAAGTGGGCGAGCACCCCATCTGGTGCAGTGAGTTTTGTTCAGATGTTATTGCGTGACATACTTTACTCTTCGTCTCCTCATGTTGGGCTTATAAGAATAGTGCGTCCAAGGTGACTCCTAAAACAGTAGCTAAGAAGAGATGACAAGTATCTCAACCAACACATTTGATTTTAGTAAAGGCACTGAGGTCTGTAGCACAAAAAGTTAGGGCCAGTTTAAAATTAGTCCTGGACTAAGTCAAATTAGTTTTTTGTCAAAATTGACAGTTGTTCAGATTTTTTATAAGGAAACTAGCAATTTTCAAAGGTTAAAATGCAAATTTCAAAACAATGCAAAACACTTCATATCATGTCAATGAAAATTTATGTCTGCAGGAGGACTGAATTAAGACTTAGCAGTCCTAACTTCATTCAGCTCCCGGTCTCACTCTTTTGTGCATATGACCTACGGGCTTAACAATTTATTAATTCCAGGGATGTAACCTTTTCATGGATATTTCCTGAATTTCCGGAAATGGATTCTCTAAATTTCTGCACTTTTAATTTATTTTCTCACCTTTGGGGCCTTTTTTGCCCAAATTACACATTTTTTTTTTTTTCAGGATTTTATCCTTACTTTCAGGATTTGTTATTGCAGTCATTTCAGCCCATGTATTTCAAAAGAATGAACCTGTTTAAAGCATCTTGTTTGCCAATTAACAGTGCAATCCCATTATATAATCCATTTGATATAGTTTATGTCTCTTAATTCCTTTGTTTTAGTGAGGCTCTCGGGTGAGCTAGTCACGATCTCTGTTGCCACCTCAGACTGTATCCAATGTAGCACAAAACCTGCTGCACAAACAACAGACCCTCAGGAAGATCCATGTCAGCAGAGCGAAGCTGTTGTACAAGAGATTATGAACAAGTGTTCGTAAAACTCTGTTTTGTCTTATTTTGGGGGTTGTGTATAGGATCATGCATAGTGATTCAGAGGTATATTATGTAGTAAAAAACCCAGTTTTGATCCATTTTGTTCCCGTTAACGGGGGTGGCTGGATTTCAACCTCACATTCACCGCAAAATTGAATGTTGTGAGGATGATAGAAAAGATAATTGACCGGATGGCATGCCCTTCCTGACGTCCAATTGCCTGCATGGTCGGCCATTAGCTCTCCTCTCCAGAGCTGACGCCCTTGTAGGTAGATCGTCTTTTTAGTTCATCCAGGGTAACCAGGTACCCTCATTGGATTTCATTGAAACCTGATGGCGTGGTTTGACAACCCGGCCCTGAGACAGGTAGTACTACATGTAATTACCAGGCTACAAGTAGCAGACCCTCAAGAAAACCTGACTAACGTAATAATTGGACTGATAAATAAATTAATATGTATTAAACTGGGTCATATGCATGCATGCATGGTGAGCATCATGCCTGGGGGTGTAGAGCTGCAACGCATCCCAAAATTATTATAACAAAACAGGTCAAAATTTGGTTTTTGTGGAGGGGAGTTAGATCCACGGTCTATTTTTTTTTGGGGGGGGGGTCCTGCACCCCCTAAAATCAATCTTGGATATGGGTTTGGTGAGCAAGAAAACATTGTTCAAGTGTCCCCGGCCCCATCTTTCTGTATTACTTTATTCCAGAGTGGGGCGTCTTGAATCAATCCCACAGTGTATTACATGTCCTACTCTGTAACTGACTAAACACGATCAGTACTCTTAGGAATAAAAATTGTTCAAAAACTTCAACCACAGAGGATATTTCATGATCATCGCAGCAAAAAAATCCCCTAGTACTAGACCCTCCCTCGGGTCCACGTTGATGAAAAAACGCTAAGCGCTGAACATTACACTAGAACTCTTCACCCATATCCGTGACCCTCCGAATCTGGAGTAACGTCTCCAATCCCCCGAGGGTCGGGGGAATACGCCGCCACAAACATTAGTCAAAACACATGGTTCTGTCTTGTATACTCGCACTGTCTCTGTCTACTCGCACTGTCTCTCGACGGCCCGTATGATGTCGTAGCGACCTTAGAGCCAGACAGATCAGTGTGACGGCTTATTTTTGTGCAGTATTTAAAACGGGGGCCTGGGAACGACGATCGGGCTGTTTACAGTCACCTGGGCCATGGGGGTTATCGCGCGCGCCCATTGTGGTTTGACTTAGGCAAGTGTTTGGCCTCCCAAGTCAAGATTTCTCGGTTTAATGTTTTATTTGACTTATGATGAGCATTTTATTGAAACTCTAATCAAATAGGCCCTATAAGAGTACTAGTAGTGTTATGTTTTTAATTTTATTATCACTGAATCAAATAGCCGGAAACCCTTGTCGTGTACATTTATTGCTCATATTACTATAAATACGTATAAAATCATTTTTATTTTGATAGTTTTGTCACAGTGTCACTAATTGAATAAAAGATCTCGCATTCTATTTTTTTGCATTTCAATAACCTGCGCTCATGCATCTTAAATGAAGCTTGATGAAGACGATTTTATCATTGCTCGTATCAAAAATCCTCAGCTATCTATGCTACTAAAAACAGATCTGCCTGGTTCTGTCCGGCTAGGCAATCGTTAAATCAATGGGCTATGGCTTGACACCGGTGGAGGGGGGCACTCACTATAATGGATTGGGTGTTAGGCTCGTGCTTTCCAAACCCAGAGGGCATTCGTGACAGAGGACTGAAACAAATAGGGGGCCTTTGGGTGGAGATAACCCAAATTACACCAAAATAGGGGTTTCCGAGTGACAAATATTGCAAAATTTCCCGAAATGGGGTCTGTGGTGAGATTTTATTTTTCGCCAAAATAGGGGTCTTTGGGTGACAGTGGTAAACATTTTCACAAAATAATGGGGTCATTGGTGAAATGTAAAAAAAATATGGGGGTTTGGGTGACAAGGAAAGGGGGGTCTACGCAGCCTAGCGCTCACACGCTCGTTTCCAAGGTGGGAGTGTTGGGGGGGCTAATTTGGTCTAATATGTAACATGAAGTCAGGGGGAAGACAGTCTTGACGGTTGTTATCACAGGGTTTTAGATGACCAAAGGTCAATATCATCTAGGGTCAATTTGCATAGAATACTGACCTGGCACAGAACAAGTCTGTGGTCCAAGGTCAACACACATAGGTCGATAGTCCACACATGGTGGAGATGCACTAGTTGGTACGTATTTTCGGCAAAATTACCCAACCCTTAGAAAGGGTTACGGTTTCAGCTCGTCATGGTCTGACACCTGGGAGGGGGAAAATTTCCCCTGACGCGACGGCTTTTTACCAACCGGGCCGCAGCGTGCTGTATTTAGCCTATTTAATTTTCATCAATGATCAGCCCATCCTCAAGAAGGAAAAATTACTACAACCAACAAACAAACAAACATAAAACGAGAAGAAATCACAAGCCCAATTTCTGATTTCTCAGCTTCTCCTTCCCCGTCTTTTTTATTTTATTGTTATTGTTTATTTTCCATACTTGGGCACTCTGATAGGTGCTCTGGAAACAATATATGTACACATAAATGATATCACAAAGCACGAAAGTGCAAACTGTATTCTGCATAATTCATGCACTGTCAAAACTATTCAATTAGCTATTCAGAGCTATTCAATTAGCTGCGGTCGCGTAATCGATAAATGAGACCTATAAGTCGCGTGCCATTGATACCACCTGTTGTGGTCGTATCCATGGTCCCCGGATTAGCATTCAAAATTAACCGAGATGTGCGCAAGGTAATACGGTCATGTTACTTGTGAATCGATACTGCTGGAGACAGTTTCCCTACAGATTCGTACAGTCTCGGCGGGCTATCCCTACCTCGTGTTAATTCCAGGAGCCCTGTGCAATTCACGTTCTGTGGACAAGTTGGTTGGCGGGGATGGTAAGCTGAAAAGTCATCAAGTTTTTAGTTTAGCATTATCTTTTAACCAAGTGTGCTCTAAACCCAGAGACAGAGCCGAGACTGGGGTACAGTCTACTAAGTACTAGCACTGTGTTAAGAATAGGATTCTTTTGTGGGATCACATGACCTTTTTGAGGTGAAATTTCCCAAAACTGGTGCATTGTGGGATTGGTAATGTGTACTTCTTTGTGTGTAGGTGGGTGTGTATGTGCAAATGGCCATTTATTTAGCATGAATACAGTATGTCAAATGACAAATTGAAGTATTTTTATTTTTACACAGCGGAATCACTAAATGAGCAATGTGAGGTCTTAGAGGCAGAATTACAGAAGATACCATCCCACGCCATACCTAGCAACCATCCAGTGATTCTAGACCTTGTAGACACCATAACAAAGTTGCATCTAGAAGAAAGAACATGTAGAGACGATCAACTCAGGGACTTGAATGAAATAAAAAAGAAACAGGAAGCAGTAGTGGAGGAGGTCAAAGGTCAATGTGCAAAGACTGAAACAAATGAAATGTGCGAGTTGGAGGAAGAGAAGAGTGCTCTTCAAAGAGATGTTGGGTAGGTGCAATGTTTTAAGTTTCTGTTACACTTAACACGGTTCTCGTTGATCTCCCGGGAGGGGAAAATAGATAGAATGTAAAAAAGATTGGACATCTTGGGTGGGATTTGAACCGGGAACCCCTGTAGCCTCAGTCCCATGACAAGGGATGGCAAGCCATGAGGGTGTCGATGGCCCGGCCGCACGCGATAGTTTTTGACCACCACCCATGCTCCAGGAAGCAGGTCTCCCTCACTAACCTCAAAGGGCAGCTATTATTTTTTCTTATCTTGTTTTAGACTTGTGATGTTCCTCTTTTCTTTTTTTAAAAGAGGCAGTAGCAAGATTCGAACCCAAGACCACTGTATCATGAGGTCAGCTACCTAACCACAAGACCAGCGGGGATTGGTGTGCCAGATTTGCAATTCTAATCCTTGATAACATTTACAGAATAACTCGCTAGCTTACTTGCTATTGTGGGGTTCAGCACTCATAAAATGAATAGTCTCTCCCTCTCTGGAACGGGTGTTGCACAGGTTGGTACATTTTGTGACCCCTTTTTCTGCTCCCAGTTGAATTTAGCAGCCTTGAAGGAATAAGGTACAGTATCCCCTGCACTTTATTCCGTCAAGGCTGCTGAATTCAACTGGGAGCAGACAAAGTGGGTGCAGTAAATGTACCAACCCGGTTGCCACAACCTATGCTCCAGGAGCATGAGTGGTTGTCAATATCTCACACTTGCGGCCCAGCCAGTGATTTTCTGCCCATATGTGTGTGTTTGACATGTATGATGATGTCATCACATGATTTGGGACTTTATTCTAGCCTCAGCTCAGTGAGTTTTGGTGAATTTTGGGTATGTTAGGATTATGCCCGGGGGGGGGGCACTGACATTGGAAAGAGGTACGGGTATGTGCGGCCCTTAAGACCCCCTTTTCGCGTCTCTCCAGCCGTTCCCAAGACCCCCAGTTGGAGCATAATTCA
>JAMKCH010019025.1:0-23658 GCA_023653785.1 Ophioderma brevispina | reverse complement strand
GGAATGTTAGAAGTTTAGCGGATTATATAGTGGTGTCTCACACAAATGTAACTGTATTCTAAGTTTTTAAAAAAAAGCGGGATCTAAATGTAACCAAAATGCTATTTCAGCATGTAATGACTCGAGTAGTAGAGCCACAAAGATTCCCAATGCCACATTGCTATACAATCACTTGAAATTCCCAATGTAACAATCAATTGAACCTTGGAATGACAAGATTTTGCTATCTGGCCAGCTGTAATGGTTATGTGGGACACGTGGGACTTCAATGGCTTCTACTCTTCATTTCATTGAGCCTACTGTGGTCAAATCTTTATAGCTCATGAAAGTAAGGATCGAGGCCTGCCTGTTATTTGTATTGAGGTGATCTGTGAAAGTAGGTACTTCTTTATTAGAATAGAAATCCTGCAGATGTGAATCAATTCAAGGCATACAAACTTACTGTTCTAAGATAATCTCAAGTAATATGATTTTTGACATCATCATGGGAAAAACTATAGACATGAAGTAGCAAAACGGCTGCGAGATGCCAAATGTCACTCATGGCCATGAAATTATTTCGGAACATGGATGCGACCTCAATTAAACAGTTCCAATTTAATTTTTTGTCTTCTAATAAGCTAATTAATTTATTGTAATATCATCAATGCTGAGAATCGTTTCAAAATAGTTATTACATATGTAAACTAAAAGTTAGTGTTGTTATGTCCCTTTAAAAGGGTTAATCAATTAAAGACAAGACTACTTCATGAATACATTGAAAGTACAGTACACAATGTCACACAATAGCTAATTCCTGATCTGTTTTCTTTACGGAGAGTTTCCACTCCAATGCATCGTTACAATGAAAAGTGTAGATATAACTAGTGATAAGTTAATAGTGAAGCTATAACAATTTCCCATAAAATCATTCAGTGACTGCATCAAAGAAATACAGCATGTTTGATGTCACGGTGGACTTGTCAATTAACCTCTCCACTGGGTTGAATGAAACAAAAATTTGAACTGATCTGATTTCAAAAGCTACTCATTGCCCCATTTTGATATTTTATTCCATTTTTGTAAGAAGACTCTAATGACACTGCAAGATTGTCAAAACTTAACCCCAGTGGATGAATAGTCAAACCGGTATCAAGTTGACACCCATTTGGAATGAAATGAGTGGGGTCAAAACAGATCCTCAGGGGGTCAAAACCCCCGGGGGGGCACTGACATTGGAAAGAGATGTGGTACGGGTAGGTGGGGCCCTAAGACCCCCCTTTTCGCGTCTCTCAAACCGTTCACAAGACCTCCAGTGAAGCCTAAATCAGTTATTAAGTCCCCTTTTCAGAAAAGTTGGACCTCAGAAGCTGAATTTTAGCCAATTTAGCTCCCAAGCCGGCAATTTCTCAAAATTTCAGTTACCAAGCCCCTACTTTCGAGGAAAAAAGAAAAAATCCGTTCCCAAGCCCCAATTCGAAATCGGGGACGCACATCCCTTACTGAAAAAAAGTTAGTGCCCCCCCCCGGGGTACAAAACAGATCCTCAGGTGACCACCCCCCAAACATGTCCAAAAATGTATGTAACACATGGAGGTGTCAATCTCGATACCTTTGAAGGTGTAATTTGTAATGGTGTTAGAAATTAATTGGGTGGCTACATGAACAAACGGTTTAGACACCCATTTAGGTTTCAGAACGGGTGTGGCCATTTTGTGACCACTGACACACATGACCCTAATGAAATGCAGCAGGACTTTACGGAATAAAGTTGCACTTTATTCCGTTAGAATTCATCGGGTGGTCATGGGTGGCAGGGGTCACAAAACTGGCCACACCCAGTACAACACCAATTACTGGTATGTAGATCAAATCATTCAACATATTGGGCCAGATTACACCCTTGTCCTTATTTCTGAAAATGACACACTCTCAACTAGAATTTCGCGGTTCCGGCTTCGCGCTCACTATATTCAAAGAATATAAGCTGTGGGGCCGCTCCCATGGACCTAGTGACCCTGCATGTGACCTGTGATCTCATCAACATATGAGATCACATGGTGCCCCTATGACAAAAGTTTGGTTCCAATTGAACTTCAAAAGTTTTCATTTAGATGAATTTTACATTTTAGCCATTTTTCAACTGACCCTACATGACCTGTGACCTCTCAACAGTGACCCTTTGACCTCATCATCATCACATTGACGGATCCCATTGTGCGCCTATGACAGAAGTTTGGTGCCATTGAGTCAATTTGACAAAAACCGGTAACAATTGTGACACACACTCCCACAATTCACTACACACTCACAAGGATTGCTAAGTGGTCCTGCCAGCTATAGCTGGCGCCCACACAAAGGTTTGACAGGCTTCAACTTGTGCCCACATTTGGCATCCAATCCTTTAACCTTGATAAGTCAAAGTTTTAAAGAGTTGCGACGAGAGATTTCATATACCAGTTGTTTTTTTAAAAGAATAGAATACAATTCTTGGAAATTTTGAAAAAAATATTTCCATCAAAATACCCCCAACTAGGAGTACGCTGAGAAATGTCTCTTTTGTACAAGAGAAATTGCAGAATTTCTAATTTCTTTCTAATTTCTTTGGAACTCCTATTCTCGCACGTGTTTACCTTATCAAACTAACAACCGTTCAGTATGCTTTATCTTTATGATTTGCAGCAGCATGATGAATCCACCAAGCTCTGCTGAGTTACTTCGGAGATGTTCCGGATGCAGTATTTTTCCTTTCCTTCGAAAGCTAGATAAGGACCCGCATAGGAACTGGTGTAAAGTGTAGAGTTGCCTCAAGAAGAGAGAGACCTTGTCATATACACGAAGGTGGTCAAATTGCAGATCCAAATTCGTTGATGACTAGAACCTATCTATGGATAGAAATTAAGGAGACAGCAGTCCCAAAGCTAAGCTATACCATCCCGTTCCCAAAAGGGCAACTCCCCTCCGGTCATCCGTCGATGAAGCTCTGTCTACTTCATCCATCAACATACAACTTCAAGAGCAGTCAAGTTTCTACCTTTGAATTCCAGCTTCCGGCGTTAGTAACTACGGTTAGCGGATAGCTAGTAACAGTTTATAGGGCAAGCTCTCCCAGCCACAACGGTAGTTATTGATGATACAGGGCCGTTGTTGAAGCTAATCCGATGGATTAATGATATTCCGACGGGCTGGCCATTCCACTTCCTTCATTCATGGTGAATTGGAAGATTATCAATGTATGAGTAGCTACGGGCCGCTCTAGTCAAGTCCAAAGATATCCCCCACGGTCTACCTTGACAGTTTCTCACCCTAACGAAATCCTGCAATTCCAGTGTGATTCACAAACCGAGTAGTCATCTGGCCCTTCTATACATGGTGTGAACGTAACAACCTCAGTCCACTGGCGTCCGTGGGTGTTGCAGTTGACACAGGAACTAAAGGCGACTCGCGTGGCTACGGGGTTCATGACTCATGAGGCCATGTGTTAGATCTATTGATGGTATAAACTATGAATACGTACCTGCGGTGGTACCCGTAAGCCTGGCGGTTTTTCTGGTGGCTGGCTGCCCGTGTGTGATGACTAGAGTTATTAATGAATGATGATATTCTAACCACTCTACTCCTCTTGACGGCCGTGCATCCCCGTTCCGTGGTTATGACTTCAAGCCCGTTGCTGCAAGGCCGATGATGTGACCGATAGCATACCGACGGGTCATGAATTCTATTTTAGGGAACATGAAGACTTGTTTGGTGATGGCGGATTTTAGATATTCTTTCTATGAAGACAGAGCTATCCTCCTCCGACTCCGAAGAAAGTTACAGTTGTTGATGCGGAAGTGTTAACGAGAGAGGAAGTATTCTTACTCACTTTTCTCCAAGACTTCTATGTCTCTCCGGTCCGCCCGTCAATCTACTCAAATCTCGGCCGTCTCCACTATCTCCGGGGCCGCGTGATACTTCTACCGTCTCCGCCGATACTCTGTCGGGTCCCCATCCGTGGTTCTTTCGATAGAAATTATATTCATCATACTACATCGGATTCAAGCTGTCTGGTCGTCTCCTACCTCCAGCTGTGGCTCGTTCCTCCGAATTCTAACCAATCTAACCAAGCGTCTGGCCGTCGCGGGTATCCAAGAAAGTTCTTCTCCCTCCGCACGTTCCATGGTTCCAGGAAAGATAAAGACATCCTTAGTATCTCTAGACGTCGTTTCGTCTTCAGAGGTCGCAGACCCCCTACGTATCTTCCCAGGGTAGTCAACCATCGACGCGATCTAACGGAAAAAGTGTGTATTCTGACGGTCTGAACATAAAGGCATTCTCTGAGATCATTCCAGTCATTGTAGCCCGACTTCTCCGGACAAGGACAGTCTAAAGCAAAGAATAACTTTCTCCTTCTCCTCTCGCCGAAAAAATCTCACTCCATATAAGAGAAGACCTAAGATTCTCCTATCATACCTATAAAAGAAGACCTAGAGGTCTCCTTCATGCAGTTTTCTTCACGTCAGAATCCAAGTTTCTATGATCAGAGGATTCTTCAGGTTAGAAATAGTGAAGATTCTTCTCATAAATAGGCTTTTAAGAACCAGACTGATATGTAGAGAAAAGCATTGGCTTCTCCCCCAACGTCTCGAGTAAAAGATCTCAGATGGATGATGGGCGGTCATTGCTATATTTCAAGGTCTAAAGAGGATGTTGATTATTCCAAGACTAGAGTTAAGAAATCTCTAACGTCTGAAATAGAAAAGCCTGCCTCACACCATTGAATGCTTGAACTCGAGAAACTGTTACGTCTGCTTATATTGTAGAGCTATTCCTCTCATGACTCTTTCAAGTGATTCATAGACCATAGCCTACCTCCCATACCTCGATGCCAACAACCCTCATAGTGATTCGTCTCAAGCTGATGTCACCAATGCTACTCACATATGCCGGTTTGATGCTACTCACCTTCTTAACGCCGCACATTGCACATTCTACTCAAAGGCCGCATCCAGTCCAGAGCGCACTGGTGATAGTTTGGGTAAAGATTCTGATTTGAATGAGGGATACGAAGTTGAGAGATATTTTCCAGATTTTTGGAGCTCCTTTATTCCGACGTCGACTCCTTCATCTCTGAAGACTTGAGGATTTACTAGTACTTATCTCCTATTTGCGGCGCCCGTTTTTGGCGGCTGTTTTGGTTCATCACTTCATGTGGATTGAAATGTGATTCTGCTATTCCTCAAGATTGCAAACCTTCCGATCTTGGATTAGGCTGCTTAGCATAGTAAAAAGCAGTGGGTGAACCTATCTTCTGGTTCAGCGACTTAACTATTGATTAAGGTTTCAGAAGTTAGTTGGGCTGACAATCAAAAAGACTCCCCTCTCGCAGATGGATTCGCTGAGTCTTTCCTACGTGCGAGGAGGATTTAAGAATTCTTCTCAGTTCCTTTAGTCTTCCTAGACCATTCTGGGTAAGATGAAATCTGATGAGAAGACCTTATGCAAACCAAGACTAGTCCATCACCGGTGTTTTAAGGCGGTGCTTCTTAGAAACACAAGCATCTGTTCATAGAGTTGCTTCTTGGTAATGAAGGGCACGGACTGATCTTCGCCATCGCGAACAGATTGCTCGTGTGGTATGAGAACTTTAAGTAGCCCTTGCTGTCTCTTACCCCTTATGAACAGATTATTGGAGCCTAATGTTGTTGTCTAAGGAAGCTATTGAGTGTCTTTATACTATGAGATAGATCTCCATCATGTTTCTTCAGAGCTTTTTACTAAGATTGCTTACCAATTGGTACTCTGAGAGACATAATGCTGTTGATGCTCTGAACTATACAGCCAAGGAAGTCCTTCTGAATACTCCTAGAGGCAAAGATCTTTTTGGAGGACAGTTGTCTACTTTAGGCCTCTCAAGAAAGAACAGTTAAAGCTGCTGATCAAGCTTTCCAGAATCTAATGGTAACAAAGAATAAGAGGTTCCTTCTAGAGACTAAACCTTATAGATACAGACCTTAATGATTATGGCTACGCAGAAGGAATTCCCGTTTCCAGTTCATCCGTGCCAACAAGGAAACCGAGGTTCTTTCGAAGTCAGAGCTTCTGACCGAAGAAAGCAAATCCCAACTATAGAGGCTCCCAGACAGTTAACAGAGTTTCTCCTCCTACTCCAGACTTAGAGGGCGCGCAGACGGGGCCTCGTAGTATGGGACGGACAATACAAAAATTGACTTCCTACCAATCCCTATGACGACTGTGGGTAGCGTCTTAGGCTATTCCTTCCGGCGTGGCGGTCGTTAACCTCGGATCTATGGGTTCTACAGACAATCTCAAGGGCTACTATTGAGTTTACCCGCTACGTCCGCCCATGAAAGTCAGATTCTGCACTACGCCTATCAAAAGAGACTGTGAAGGCTATGATTTTGAAAGACAAGTGAAGGAATTGTTACAAAGAATGCAATCTTTCCAATAAGAAGGACTATGGAAGGCTTCTATTCAATTTTCTCTCCTTGCTTTCCTAAGAAAACAGGAGACCTCAGAACCGATTATCAATTTAATTTACGCCTCTGACAGGTAAGCTTCGTTGAGACATTTCAGATGGAAACTCTTTTCAAGGCTTGTCCTCAAAGAGTTGAAGAAGGCTGGTTTCGGCGCGACATTAGATTTGAAAGACGCCTACCTCCATGTCCAGTTTTTCCTCCTCCTCGATCAAAGATGGCTTCGCTCCGATTCGACAAAACAAGTCATTACCAATTTCAAGTTCTGCCATTCGGACTTTCACCTGCTCCCCGTACCTGTACAATTAGGAAGACCGTTGGCAGAGCATCTGAGAAGTAGGGGTATCCATAATATTTGTCTCCTCTCGCCGATTGGGTGATTGTAGCTCCCGCCGTACAAATCTGATAGGACAATTAGGATTGGTCACTCGAAGAAAGTGAAAGAGCTGGGATTCATGATAACCTAAAGAAATCAAATCTCATCCCGAGTCAAAGACCGGAGTTTTTGGGAGCTATTCTGGACTGATAAGACCAAAGCTTTTCCCTACAAGAAGAGAGAATTGCTAACGAAAGAAGGTATCCTGCTCATTCTCAAAAGATTTATCTCCTCATCTGGTGGGCTTCCGCTGCTTAGGAATGCTAGCAAGCTTAGTAGACCTGCTTCCCTCTGCAGGCTGAGGATGAGACTTCTCCATCTTCACCTTCGAGTTACTACAGAGACGTACTCCGTCACGACCTTCACCGGTCAAGTACCTTTAAGCACAAATATGAAACAAAACCTACGATGTTAAGCCACACAAGAATCTTATGTATGAAAGAGATTCCACGAAATCTCACCAGATTACATAACGACAATGCTTTCGAGACAGGTTGGGGAGCTTGCATGAGATTTCACAGAGTAAAGGAGTAATGGTCGAAGACGATAAGGACTCCATATCAATGTACTAGAGCTACTTGCGGGGTCTGTCTCGCTCTAAAGCGATTCAAACAGCGAGTTCTCTGGGAAATCGGTGAAATCAGATCAGACAATTCATGTAGTTTGCCTACAGAACCACCAAGGAGGGACAAATAGTATCCTCATGTGCAATGCAACCATCCGCCTCCTCACTTGGTGCCGGTATCATTCGATTACCCTCAAGGCAACACTCCAGGTGTTATACTTTGTATTTTTGATCTCTATTTTTTTCTTTTTCGTGTTGTTTTGCTGTCGAGGTTATAGATGTATTTGGTTGGACAATATGCAAACTCAGTTGCATCGAGCAGACAATCCTTGCCAGGGGAAAATCGCCAGAATATGCTTATTCGGAATCACCTGTGAGTGGCATCTAAAAACCCTCCGGGTAGCCAGATGACTTCTAAGACTTTACATAAGACTTTACAGGCCCATGGTTCGGATCTGTTTGCGACAAAAGGAACCACCAACTCCCAACATACTGCTTGTTGGGAAAGCCTGGGTGAGAGATTGCTTTACAATAAGTTGGGAGAACCTGATGGCATACCGCCTTTCCTCCAATAACAATTCTGGCAAAGGTACTAACAAGTTTTCAGCAATCAAGTCATGCAATGCTGCTTGTAGCCCCTTTTTTGGCCACGTCAGTTTTGGTTTTTGAGGCTGGTCGGCATGCTAGAAGATCCATCCAGACTGATTCCCTTAAGGCAAAACCTATTGGTGGACAGAAGAAACAAAAGAAGTCGCTTCAAAGACTAAATCTCGACACTTGACTGTGTGCCTCTCTCAAGCTCGCCTTCAAACGGAAGGGCTTTTCAGCAGAAGCCCTCCCTGGCGCCGGAGCAAGAAGGCAGTCAACCTCCATTCTCTACAACAGTAGATTCGCGCTTCAAAAAACTCTTGTGCAAGCAAACACACGGTTGATCCGCATTCTGCCCCTGTAGGAGACGTGGCTAAACTCCTGAATCTACTTTTTCAAAGAAAACCTTCTCAACGATCAGAACTACCTGTCCATCTCTCCTATTCATGATAAAACCCAACCCGGGACGTGATTAGAGAATATACAGATCTCTCGTCTCGGATCTCATTAAAGGAATGCTTAATAACGCCCTACTATTAGAAAGCTCACCCTTGTGGGATCTTCTCTGGTCCTCAGTACGTCGCCGGCGACCGTTTGAACCATTGGACAAGCCATCTCTCGACTTGACTAGCAGCCAGCATCCTCTGAGGCTTGCATCTACCAGACGATGTTTAGAAATCCATGCGTTATCTATAACAAGAAATACATGAGATTCTCTGATTCGACACATGTCCTCTCTTCCGTCCTCGTGCTGGATTATTCCATGGGCCACAACAGACATTCAATTAATGCACCTCAGCCTCTAGTTCTCCGGAGCTTCCCAGGTTACTGGTGATCCCTTGAAGAGGAAAGCTCATACTACCAGTCAGCTCGCGACATTATTACCACCGTACTGCGGCCTTCTAAGGAAATCTATGGATCTTCAATATCTGACCACCTCTCATCACTACAACAAAGCCTTACAACGCGCAACAAAGCAACATTATCCCGCTGGGTCACTTCCCTCATCGCTGATGCTTTGAAAGTGAAAGCCTCGTCACTGACAGTAACATCGCCAATACCCGCAGCTCATGAGATAAGAAGTCCCCAACATCCTGGAGGGGTGTGGGTGAAGCTTTTTTTTCACTTAGGATGAACATATCTGATATTATGGAAAGCAGCAGGATGGAGGACGCTACTACTACTTCTCTACGTTCCAACTGTGTAATGAAAGACGTCCTCCAAGCACAACCACATCGTGGCCAAACCATCCTGTCAGCAAAAAGCAGATCAGAGTAGAGAGGAGGGAATGCTTATCATTTTTCTTATATTCATGCGCATAAGGTGAGGAATGCCGGTTTTTTTATATACCATAGGTGCTTTGACAGATGTGCTGATGTTATTATTATCATTTAAATGTATATATATCGGCTGTACTTTGGGCAAATATTATTCATTCCAGCTGCCATAAAACCTCACTCTGGTGAGAAACCCCGCTTACAACTTAGACTACCCGCTCCACTTCCTCCACCTAGTGACCAGTACTGTGGCAGTCATGCACTAGTTGGAAAATCATTCGTAATTATATAATGGATGAAATAGAATAGACTCACCAAAATTGTGAAGTTATTCAATTTTATAACATGTATACTACGAATGATCCAACTATTAGTAACCCTCATCCAGGCCCTTCCCGCAAGGGGAGCCATTGGGGAAGGTACAAAAAATGAGCAAAGGGTCATGAGTCATGGTGGGCATATCGACTAGGAATGGGGACGCTGCTAGGCATGGGCGCATCGAAAGTTTTAATGTGTCATTAGGGGTGTCTCAAGCCTTTTTGAGCACAAAAAATGCATAGTTGGATCATTCGTAAGGAAAATGGATAAAAGAGAATAACTTCACAATTTTGGTGAGTATATTTCAAAGTGAGGTCAAGTTTACATTTTTCGCCTATTTAACCCTTTTAGTAAAATTAACAGACAATTCAACGGACAGGACATCAACAAAAAAAATACAGTGGACAAAGTGATCCCTAGTTCTCTGTCTTAGGGCAGGCGACACAATAACAACTGACAGACGACCTTAATTTACAAGTCAGGATGGCCTTTGAACAAATTCTCATTTCGTAGCCTAAATAGGTCATTTGTGGTAATCTTGGATGGGACTAGTGCCACACACTGTGAATTCAGCATCCTCAACAGATAAACTGCATGTTGAAGGACATAAGCTATCATATAGATTTGACACTCAATGATTTCTTACCTTGTTATTTGACTACAGGAAATGCGTAAAAGAGAGAAAAAGGTAATTTTGATTTGCTTTTTTCAATATTAAAAAAAAGACGCTGAATTTCGTATTTCCTCCTATATGAAATTGAGAAATTTCACAATTTTTGTACCAAAGAAACCATTTCTCAGCTTATCATTTTAGATGGGGATATTATTGATGGAAAAGCTTTACATAGGCAAAAATCAGGTTACTTTCAATTTTTAGGAGGCACCGAATGTGAAAATCTCTCGTTGCACCTTTAACAAATTATGTCTAATATAAATTGTTGGATGGCCACAAATTCTTGCTTAGAACCGAGTAACACAGAGTCCGAGTACACATTCTCAAAAGAAAGTCTCAATCTTGACTAGTGGAATAGAAGGGTATTCAGAAACCTGTAATACCCACAAGTCAAAACACAATTATACCTAAAAAATATGCCCAATGAAATAGGTGGAAATTAATGTGGACAAATTATTGGCCATACTTTTACTAATTACTTCCTTATATCTTACAAATAGGATTCCCATACAACACAGGTGAGTCTATTCTCAGGGATCCAATCGCTGAATATAAACATCTGTTAAGTAGATTCAACCCAGGTGTCACCAGAGAAAGTTGTGGACAGCGTCGATTAGTTATGGAGAGGAGGCAGTAAAAGGAAATATGTGGCCCGATTCATCACCTGTTTCATGAACAGATAATCTGGCCTTTCATGTTGGCATCATTTTTTAAAAGAGAGTGCAAAGACCTTTTGTGTTCCTTCTATTGAAAGCACAGGGCGCCAAAAAGTCAGGAACATTCACCTCTCCTGTTACATTGAATTCATTGTAGCAAATACGATTAGTCATAATGTTCTGAGAGTTAATGCACCTGTAAATGCGCTTACGTTAATTGATGCTAGCACAGATTTGATTTGTCACTGCTATCAGACTACATGTTTTAATAGATTAGCATGTAATTTTTAATTCAACCCACTGCAACCACCACCCCTCATTAAACTGCCCATACCTTCTGAAAGTGCTAGAGGTGACAATGAGGGGTTGAATCTAACTATAATAAGAGAATATTTGAATTGTGGCTACCACCTCTCTTCAGACTGACTTATTTTATTTTCTTCATTTCTTTCCTTTTTAAGTGATGATTAGAAGAGCACTATATGACTACTATCTTGGACTATTTTAGGTTCCTACTTGTGCAAATGGTAAATACTTCACTGTAAATAAATGGAACCGCAAATTGTGTTCAGGTTTTTACACCAAAAGTGTTCTTTACAAGTTATATATGAATTTTTCCAAAGCACCGCACTTTTCTTTTTAACAGTGTCCTGTTATCCAAAAACACTTTGACAAAAAACAAACAAATGTAAAGTTATTCCCGGCCTTAGTCGCCTGACTATGAAATGTTGACACTAGGACGCACCTAGAATGCCAAGTGTTCCAAACGGTACATTGACACCAATTTTGAGTGTTTCAAATATGTATGCATTTGACAAGGCACAGTGTTCAAAAAAGGTCGTCAAAAAGCGGCATGTGTTTTCATATAATCAGAGGTACTACTACTGCATTTCGTGATTCGAGCACTTTGTTTTATTCATTGTTCACAGATATCCTTGAGAACTTATGTTACAAAATTTGAGTTGATCCCGTCTTGCGAGGTTGGTTGTGTAATGATCAATTGCTTGTTTTCCACTGTCCCATAGGCCACCGTGCTGTAATTTCTGTCGTTACGGACAGAAAATACAAAATTGCAAATTTCTTACAAAAACGACCAAATCTTGCACGGAAGTTAGGTACGCATGGATTACTGGTGTTACTGTTCAGATGTATAAAAATCGCAACTTTTTAGATAGCTCGGGGGGACTAGGTTGTGGATCACGAAATCCTCCTTTAACACCTGACACGATAACAGCCTCATGTGTTCCCAAACTTACCAACGAACACTATATGTGTCAAATATGCATCCACAGTGTGTTCATTTGTTAAAAGTACATTTTCATGATCCACAAAATCCTCCTCCCCCCGACTTACCTAAAAATGTTGAATTTTTATATCATCTGAATTGTTGGCTAAGTAACTCATGTGTGGCCGAATCTTACGGCAAAGTTGATCTACTCTAAAAGACATTCCTAATTTTTATTTTCATGTCCCGACTTAAACACAGTGGCCTATGGACACCATGGTATACACATTTTTCTCACTAGGCTGAAAACACCTTGACAAAATCAAATGAAATTTCGGAATTAACCTTTTCTCGGGATATCTAGTGAACCATAACAAAAAATAGGTGCTAGGATCACGAATGCACTCTTTACTACTAGATTTCAAAATTGAAGTAGTCAGGTGACTAAGGCAGAATAAGTGTTTTTTTGGATACAGACATTGTTAAACAAAAATATGGGTGCTATTGGAAAAAAATCCTTTCCAATTTATAATTTTAGAAGTACAACATAACACCTTTGGGTGTAACAACCTGAACACAATTCGAGGCATCCATTAATACAGTGTTGCAATATCATTAACATTTGTCCACAATGGCCAAGCTATGGTTCACTTAATAAAAGACTCAATCAGATGTGTGCTTGAATCACCTATCACTATAGTGTATGCTCCATGTTTAAGTATAAGCCTTTCATCAAAGAGCCTTATGTGTCGCATAGTTCGCAAACAATTCCACTTGCAAATACATATTTTTAAAGTTTTAGTACACATTTAAGTTTTATTTAAACGGTAAGTTAAAAGGTATCATGATAAGAAAGAGAATTGACCTGCACAGGATTAAACTATGACCTCTTGAATTATGCATGAGTTAAATAAATAATGTATGCTTCTTGGCAAGTGTGAGATTTAAACTGTTCAATTTATTTTTTCAAGGTTAGAGGGAAAAATTCTAAGTCCAAAAGATAAAGAAAAAATATAGCTGCCCCCTTTGAGGTTAGTGAGGGAAACCTTGCTCCTGGAGCATGGTGGTGGTCAAAAACTACCATGTGTGCTCTATCTGAGCTAATCCAGATATATAAGTCCAAAATTTGTCATACTAACAGAATTGAGAAAAAGTCAACCGAGGGAGGAATCCTGGGAAAATACAACGCCTGTTTCATTTTCCTTGCTGTTTTAAGGTCTCTTGAAACAAATCATGTTCAACACTCCATTACAGTTGTCTTTTCTTTCTCAATTTATACGCTCATTCCCCACACTAAGGGGTATTGGGGTACGCAGTAGCTAACATGGTAATACACATTTTGTCACCATAAACTGGTTCAATTGACAAGTAAAGAGTCAGCATTCCTCAAGATGCATATCCCATCCTACCCTTAAATTATCTATAGTAATAACGTGGTCTAATGTGGCGTGTCTGACGGCATTCTCTGAGACCGGGGGTCACACTTTCCTGAAATTTGTGGTGGGTGCCCGTTGACCTTACGAAGACCGAATTTGTATTGGTTAGTGATCAAGGTCATCAGGGGTCATTCTAGGTGAAAGGAGGCAAACTGGGTAAACTTAGTGTATGGACATGAAACGTTGTGGGCGAGGTCGATTGTTGATGCCAAAAAATTTTGAAGTCGTACAAGGTCATCATTGGTCCATTCAGCCAGATGATCGCACAAGCCAGGTGATCGCGAAATCCGGGGACCACCTATTAAAAAATGATATAGTTTTCTATGGTGTATAAACTCACAGTGGCATTCACTTGCTTGAGATGTGTAATAGCAGCAATTTTTCCAACCCAGGGGCCATGACCCCAATAAGGGTCTCACTAGGCTCATAAAAGGGGCCCGAAAGATGATTTTTGAAAAAAATAATATTGGTAAGTAATATCAGAATTTTAACTCATGATTGGGGGCACATCACCCAAGCGTATCAATTTATACAATGGGGTTCTAACACACAAAAACTTCTGGCACCCTTACATAGTTTTATTAGATGCCTTTATTTTCTATACTCTATGGATTTCAATATTACAACAACAAAACGTGCCAACTGTTTGGTTTGAAGTGCAAATGATGTACAGTCTCATCAATAAAGCAATATTAGCACATTTTTTGAAGAGCTCCCCCATTTTCAAAATTTGAATATTTTTGCACAGTTAAACGCTTGGCAATTTCCTAGGAAACTATACCTGCGAACGATAATGCTAACAAAATTCGTATTTATCCAAATAAGCGATTTGTAATTAATTGGGATCCCAGATTGGAACTTACTGGCAGAGCTGTAAATGCTACGTTATGTCCGTCCATTATTAAATAGTGGCCAACCTCGAGAAAATAACCTCTAACTTGACTTGCCTGAGACTATCAAACAACTAAAGTGAGCGTAGACATGTACATGTCGCTATTTCCCGGCTATTTCACATTGGAAGGCCGTTTCCCTCCAGCAGACGTTGATTATTATCAGGGATCCCCGATCAAAATTATTCTAGTACAAAATTCCTTCGTTTGGACACATAGACATGTTCGAGGTTAACGCATTCACAGATATTTTACGAGCCGGTTCCAATGACAATCGTGTCAAATCTTCAAATTTTGGAAAAATTGGGGGCGCTCTTCAAAAAAGTGTGCTAATATTGCTTTAAGAGGTCCTGCCCAATGGTGACAACATCTCCCACTTGCTAGACACACCTATTCCGTAGTCATCCTAATTGATTCCCAACATAGTGTCAAATGCTAACCATAATCGATGTTATTTTATTTAGAAACTGATTAGATGTACTTACTGTCCTCTATCTTGGATTCCTGTGTTAAATGCAATGATACCTTATGTATCACAGTTGAGAGAAACTATCTCAGATCTGATTTGTTTTTTTTTTTTAGGATCACCTGTGTGACTTAAAGGTGTGTGTTCCCGATTGGCTTTGGGACCCCCCCCCCCCCATATTACCTGGCGTAGTATCGTTTGATAGCAATGAAAGGCCTGTATTTTTCTTCTCATGGGGGTGTTGTCCAAAATTTTCAGCTTCCATCCCTTCTTTCCCAAGATACAGATGAAAAATGCCATTTTTTAATGCTTACATCAATATTGCACAGTCTATACTATCAAAACCGCACGTTTGTTCCCACTCTAAGGTGATAATGGTATGCAAAGTTGCCAATCTCTCATATTAGAGAGAAAACATGGGACAATACATCGGAACAAGCACCTTCAGCTAGTGGAGAAATATAGTAACTGGTGTAATATATCCTGGCTCTTTTATATTTTTCTTTTTCATTCAGACACACCATATACACAACATCTATGCACACTCAATTTTAAAAGCACAGCGATCAATGGAATATACCTATCCCAATGTGGTTTGGTTTGATCCTTCAGGGTTAGCGGAAAATTACAGCATCTGGGGGGACTGTCCTCATATAAAACTAATTTCCTTAAATATGCATCGCATGATTACATCAAATCGTCTGTGAATCCACGAAGTCGTAGTACCTAGCTGCCATTGATACCTCTGTGTGCTTCCAATTGGGATACTTATCTTCCGTGGCGTAGCTAAGGGGGGCAAGGGGGGCAACGTGCCCGTGGGCGCCACCTCAGGTGGGGGCGCTGAAATGACGCTGGGGAAAAATAAAATTGACACGGTCACGGCATATAGCTAAATTCATCAGTGAGAGCCCTTTAAGGTCTCAAATTGCAAAACTTGGAAGCTTCCGGGGGCCAGGGGCAAGTATAGATCATTGGCTCTGTATGAGATAACTGAGAGCTCTCTGAAGACAACTCACACATGCGAAACTCAAGAGCTTCTGAGTGGTTCCACCCCCCCCGTGACCCCGCCTGCCCGCCAGGGACAGTAGAGTTTCAATCTACTTCATGATAAAGAGATCACTGAGAGCTCTACTAGGCACTCAAACTGCCTAAAAATCCGACAGCTCTTCCAGGGGCAGTAAATAGTTTTCACATGATCTTGCTCAAGAGAGCTCTGAGGCTCTCCGCAGACACTCACACATGCTTATACCCGACAGCCTTCGGGGCCCGCCCCCTGGACCCCGTACGGGCTTGCTCGAGACCACAGTAAGGGGCCTAAAGGCAAGCCCGCTCCGGACCCCCACCAAAGCAAGTATAGATTTTGCTTCATGAAAATGCTTAACTAACGGAGAGCTCGCTCCTAAGGCCCTCAAACATGCTAAAAAACCCGACAGCTCTTTTCAGGGCAGTATAGTTCATGATCTGCTTCAAGAGAGCTCTGAGAGCTCTCTGAAGACACTACACATGCTGATACCTGACAGCTCCGGGGGGCTTCCGCCCCCTGGACCCCTTACTTGCTTTGGCCTCGAGAACCACATAAAGGGGCCCTAAGGCAATCCCCTGGATCCCCCCCCCCCTCCTTTTTTATGTTTTTTCCTTTCTTTCTCCTCTTCGCTGGGGGGTGGGGGGGCGCCATTTACCATTTTGCGCCCCGGGTCACCACATCCACTAGCTACGCCACTGCTTATCTTTTCCTCTTATCCATGCTTCTTGAAATGGTTATTTCAGAGGCCACTGAAAGACCCTATGGCATAATAGTACATTTGAGGGAATTTCTGACAAATGGCAGCTATTGCAACTTATGACATCTTTAGTATTCACTTGACAAATCTTTTTCTCATTAGCCTTTTTGCCATTAAAGGTGCATGAGCATGGCAACGAGATGATTTCAGGTAACAGGTGTCCTAAAAATGAAAAGTACTGATTTTTGCCGTGTTGTAAAGCTTGCCATCAAAGATATTTGATATTGAAAATTAAGCCCAAATCCACAAATTATCTTTTTCTCTTTTTAGACATTTCTGTACCCCAAAACAAGGTAAGGAATCTATTAAGCATCTAATTCTATATGAAATTACTAAATTATGACACAAATACGGGTGCCTCAACATCTCTTGTCTGCACATTTAAGGTGGATGGACTATAAAGCGCGCGGGCGACAAAAAAAAAACTGTTTAGGGGGCCCGGACCTCTCTCAGAAGTATTATCGGTCTGTTGGAGGGTTTAAAATTGGCCTCTAAATCTAAAATAGCCCCAAATCTAAAAAAAAAATCGTAAGAAAAGTGAACAATTTTTAAAAAACATATGTTAAATAAAAAAAAATTAGCCAAAATTTATAAAATTTCGCCCAAAAAAAAAAGCTGATTTTTTGATTTTGACAAAAACTAAAAAAAAATCTTCCAAAATGCCAAAATCTGGTCGGCCGGCAGAATTCCAATTTGTGATACACATACACGAATAATTGTAACAAGGTCCAGAGTGACACTTTACTTGCGGTCAACCTTCACCAGGGGAGACACGGCCCCCATTTGAATGTGGGGCATGTTGTTACATCCGTGCTTGAAATAAGTAACTGTGTGTTAATATTATATTATAAATAGCAATACATTGAGTGGATCTGATGGGTTGACAGGTGCTTGTTTGATTGATGGACAGGTTAGTGAAACTAGTAATAGCGCATGGAACTAAAAGCTGATCCTCATAAACCCAGTTAATATCTTATTGCCTTAAAATGACCACCGTAAAGTGAGACCTAGAATAACTAAATATTTAGTCTATTTTTCTAGTCTCAGCTTAAAGGCACTCTCAGGATTTGCTAAATGAGGGGAAGAATGAAAAAATCAAAAATCGATTTTTTGCATGTCTGTAAGGCCCTTTAAAAAATTATTTGATTCTCATCCTCCGCCCGCACCACTTTTGACCGCCCCATCAATTTTTTTTTTAGTGTAAAAAAACTTGAAAATAAAATCGTTAGGATACTGAAAATCATTGTTCCAGTGCCATTCTGAAATTATCAGCACAGTTTTACATGCGTATAGTTCCAAAGAGTGAGCTTGCAGCCCTGGTTCCGATCACGCATATGAGCACACGGGATTATGATCGTACAAGATTATAGTCTCGGTTCCAGACCATTCCCGAATCTAAGTTTTCGTGCAAGTTTTTGCACTATCGCCAGAAATCATGGTAGGCTCTTAACAGGAGTCTAACGATGGGACTACGACTTGCTGGGAGAGTTTGGATGCAAATCGTGTACTAACGCATTTCTACAAAATAACCTCAAAAGTCGTTCTAACCATGCATCTTTTGTGGGAAGCATTTATGTGCCACTGACCCTATGAATTCGGGCAGCCCGGCTGAACGGACTAAACTAACTGCATTTGTAAGGATGTGGTGGCAAAAAGTACAGTCATCAGGGTCTGACACTGGGTGGCTGTGCTGTGGTATTATCCGGGCTGCAGAATTCGACAGCTGTTTATTGTATTCATTCGTATTTTAGCTTGCTCTACCATACCTGTGCGCAGTTGGGTTTTTAAGTAGCTTTTAGTACACAAAATGCATGTGCATTGTAAGTAAAAAATATTCATGTGTAAATTTGAGATCTCTTAAAAATAGTAAAGGTTTACAATTATTATTATAGATCAACAATGGGTGGGTTGTTGAGCCTGAGCTGGTGAGGGGTGCAGGGTGATGAAGAAGTGGCCGCCCGAACCATCGTCCCCGTCGAAACGACGATACAACTGTACAATAACCTCATGTACATGATGTTATTCATTATTACTAGCAACGGAAAATTTCAACAGTTTAACATGTTTACAGTATTGAATACATTGATGAATGATGGCCCACTGCTTATTTGCGAGACACTGCAAGTTTCGATCAGAACCTTCAGTATGTCATTAAAGCAGTTGGCTACCATCGCGACTAAAAAAAAAGCCTCCTCCCTCGTCACTTTTCGAAGACCAAGTAGGACTTGAACTAAACTATTTTTTAAGCGGCTAACAATCATCGCTATCCTAAGCATAACCCTTGCAAGTGGATAAAGAAACCCTAAAACAACTAATAAGGGAAACAAAATCAAATATTTAGTCTGTACGGACACTTACGAACAACATGTAATTGAATGGAGTTCGATGCTTTGAACACTTCTGCTGTTTGTCCTTTGTCATTTTTTTATTTGGAAAAAATACCAATATGCGATTCTACAACTTATTCCTCCACTTTTAAACTACTTCCTGCAAATTTGGCATATTTGACGCTTTTTTTGGATAGATCACTGATATTGCCTTTTAAAATTGCTTGAAGTTACAAAGGAAGGGAAAGATTGAAACGAAAGGATGGGTTTGTACAAACAGAGGCCAAGTGCAACATTTGATAACCTTTGTAATTTGCCAAAGTGGCTGCCTCTGCTACTCCACCACATAGGCCTACACTTGTGTATTACACCAAGACAAAAACCAGTTGTCCTCAGAAGACTGCTGCATTTTGGTTTAAAACTGGACTTTTAGCACTTTTTTTTAAGCTCATTTGAACATTTTTTTTAAATGTTCAGAAAAAAATAAAATTTGGCTGCGGTGTAGCTAAAAAATGAAAAAGTGGGCCAAAAATCAATTAAATTTTTTTTAAAGATTCCGCAATAGCATTATTTATATGCATACCGAACTCTAGATAAGGCGTATGAAAGTCGATGTATGTTCCCCGTAACCCCCCCCCGCCCGCGTTATGATTATTCTCTACCCGCGTTTGAGATGCTGAATCTCTAAAAAGTTCATTATTTTGTATTTTCAACAAATATCAAGGTTCTCTTGTGATCACATCGTGTTAATGTTTTTAGTTAGATTTTAAACCAAAGACCGTTGCAAAACCATGTTTAAATGTATGGTGGCGTTTTGAACATATTTTACTATTATAGACCTGAAGGTTGGTGAATTGCTGTTTATTTCAAAATTACGCATAATTATAATGAAAAAATGAAGAGTTGCCTCTTATGATTTTGAAAAATAATTGTTACGGGAAACATAACATGGACTTTCATTGGCCTAACATGTAACAAGCTTTTTTCAAAATTATGCAAATTAGACAACTTTAATAGCATATTTTACGCCCAAAAGGCCACTTGGACTTACATTATGATTGCAAACAAAAGATGCATGGCAAGATCTTGGAGGCAGCGAAGTTTGCCTATCCGAGTACAGTGTCAGGTACAGTAATTACGCGCATATTTAATTAGCTCATTTGCATACTAGCCGGCATTATCACAAACTTTCAAATGCAAAAAATGTTGGTTCGCACCCATGACAGGCTTTAATGCAGTGAAGGAATCTTCTGTATCCAATGTACCAGTCTCAAAATTATAGCAAGTATGCTGATTTTTAAATATTAATTAGCTCATTTGCATACTTAATAGCTCGAAATACGCCGAAATCTATCAGTTCGAGAATCTCCCGCCATCCCTTCCACCAAGTTACATCATCATAGGTCTTACTGAACTACAGAAAACTTGTACAATAAGCCTTACGGGAAAATTATGCAAAATAGATAGTTAATTAGCATATTTTACGCCCAAAATGCTAATTAAGGTACGAGCTATGGACCGCTTCTTTCCACCATGTTAATCTCGTAGCCCTTACGGAACTCGAGATAAATCATACACAAGCAGTGAACAAGGACGGCGGGCAGATAGACAGATGACAGACAGACAGACAAAAGGTTCAGGCGAGACAAAAAGCGAATTTTGCACTTTTTACCTTTCTTCTGAGACAAAATTTTGTTTTCTGGCATTATCAAACGGATCATGACAATTCTTTTTTAATTCCTTTTATCATAACCAAAGATCTATTTTGTGGCCTTTCTTTAAATGACAAGACAGATAGTAACATTCCTTGAATTGTAGACAGTTGTCATTAAACATTAAATTATATTTCTACAAGTGTTCCTTACAGTACATTCCACAAACTCTAAAATTGGAAATTGTGCTTCATTTATTTCATCTCAAAGCCGCTATTGTGATAATAACAATGTATGATATATTACCCTTATGTACAGTCTTATGTGGGAAAGCTCAAAGGTTGCCAATTAAAAAATAAGTGAACGTCAGAATTACCCCCCCCCCAAAAAAAAAAATAAATTAAATAATTAAATATTTAAACCCATAATTGTGCACAAATTTCCAAGTTTGTCATGCATCAAACAGTCCACAGATAAATGACTATGAACTGTGCCATTACATCCAAACATTTGTAAGGAAAGCTAAAAATAACGACGCCTTCAACTTGAATAAAATTACTGGAGGGGAAATTTGTTACTTCAACGCAATGATTTTGTCTGGAAATCATCCCCATACTGCGATCAGTTGGGCTTGGCATGGGGTATAATATAAATAAAATCGATGTATTAAAGACATGATAAAATACAAGCAAATTGGCTCTTGACTAATACACAAAAAAAATGTTTGGCCATTATTTTTTCCTACAATTTTCCACAACACAAGAAATGTTTGATTGCAATGGCCAAACTGAGAGAGTGGGGTGAGCTAACCGATACAATATAGGCCTGCCTTGAATGCAATCAATGCTTATTTTAATTTGTTAATCGTTGGTTGCTTTAAATGGTCCATCATTACAACAGGGCTGTAATTCGCCATCGAAGTTTTCGTGTAATTATCCAGTGGTTTTACTAGTGGAACGGGATCACGCTTTTTGTCCTGCACCACCATCAAAATGATCACCACTAAGTCTATGGCATGCAATAAAATCCAAAAAAGGTGCGCGATCCAGTAACCAGGGAGTTATGTAACCACTGCGATGGCGAATTGTATGTTAGTATCCTTGTTGTTGGTGCAACACAATGGTCAGGCTTTAGCTTTTTTTATACTATCTCTCCATTGAAATCCCGGGGCCACTTGTATTCAAAGGTGGATATGATGCGTGAACAAGAAAACGCATAAAAAGGGTCCCCTTTTTTTCCAACAGGCGATGTACGTGCGTACATTGATTAGGGTGTCAAACACAGCAAAATATGGAAAAAAGGGTATGTTTTTTTCTGCTTAACCATGAAAACTTTGCTGATGTTGTACATGTTTAGTCGGTTGAATACTCAAATTAAGCAGAGATTAAAAATCATCAAAACATATTGTAACCATAGTACGTACAGCAAAGCACGATAATAATAAAGTTATATTAACGTTCACACTGCATTTACTTGTCTAGGGTATAGCAAAAAACTGACAGGTTCTCGTGACTATTGTGACACAAAAATATTCAGGCTAAATTATTTTATGATTTTTATAAAAATTGAGGGTATTGTGTCATATGCGTTTTTGATGCATCTTACTTGTTATTTATTTGTTAAATCTTATTTGCACTTTTGGGTCACTAGTTGTCAAATTTTATTTTTATTTGATTAATGTTTAAACATTTTGCTTCGTAATTTCTTTTTTTGATGTTATTTGTTTTTTTTTTTTTTTTTTTTTTTTTTTTTTTTTTTTTTTTTAAAATTAATTGTATTACTTTTTAGTTTTAATAATTTGGCATCATTTTGTAAATGCTTATTTTATTGTTTCAATAAATTTTTGTTCTTTATTCGATATTTTGATTATTCTTTTTAAACTTTATTGACTACTAAAGTTGGTTGTATTTAGGCTCGTTTCATTGTTTAATTTATTATTGACGCTGTTTGATTTAATTATAGTTTTTTAATAAATTATTAAAATGTTTTTGTGTTGTAAAAAAGGCTTTTATATTTACTTATAAACAGAAACCCATTAGTAGGCCACTGTTCTCAATGCATTTAATCTAAGTGGCATATTTCAGCCTAAATTGACTTTGGGTGGTAAAATTGCATTAAAATTAAATACACATATTCTATGGTAACAATTCTTTGAGCTAAGTACACATTTAAATGTACTGAGAACAAAAGATCGTATGCAAAAAGTGGGTATCGCATTCTCACAAAGGACTGGTATAGATTTGCTTAAATGTTTCAATTTCCGGGCAACTCATTGAAGTGACACAATGGCCTGAAAAAAATATTCAAGCATTATGAAATGGACCCTTACTGAAATCAATCACTTTCCACAAAACTTGTAACTATCTGGATGTTTACCATTCTGTAAAACCGCAAGAATTACTGGGGATTCCTGCCACAGAAAAACAAGGTGCGGGAACATAGAATCCCACAAGAATTTATAGTGGCTATCTACATTGGATTGACACAGAAAAAACATTCAGACTGGGATTCAGACTTGTCTTCACCCTTGCAATAAGATATTGACCTGAACAAGTGAAAGGTGGATTAGCACATACAATAGCAATGGTCTGTGAGCTGATGACTGCATGCTTTTCCAGTTTGATAAAATGCTGACAGTAATGTCAGCACCTTTGGCTGTGGATGGTGACATTACTGCCAGCATTTTATCAATTTTAGATACACTGTAAATTCAAAATGTCATATCTTGGGACTTACATGTCCTATTGTTGAGTTTGACTCAATGAAAGCTTATATAAATAATGTTATTTTAGAAAATACCAAAAACCAAAATTTTAATTTTGGTCAACTTCAGTTCTCATTTTTCTTGATTGCCTAACAAATATACATCTCACTAGGTCATTTTCCAATATTTCAAAACTTCTCTGAAGTATGGGTTTTGTTGAAGGTGCAATGTTAAAAATCTCACTGTAAAAAAGGATAACAGAACTGCTG
>JAMKCH010019024.1:0-21794 GCA_023653785.1 Ophioderma brevispina | reverse complement strand
TTAAACGTTTTCGTCATCTAAATTAGAGGAATGTCGGCGGGTTAAAGCGGCACTGGCACATTTTTTTTTTTCAATTTGCTCGCAAATGATAGTCTGGGCCATTGGAAGAATAGAGGTATATTTTACACATAAAAATAACATGCCCAAAAGTAGATAGGGACATTAATAAGAGACTACAGACATCCAGGTAATTTGTAGGGTAACTTTTAAGTTTGCCATAACTTTAATCAACAAATGTGTCTATTACATAAATATCATAGACTCGTACCCATTGATATTAAAACCACAAAGGTCACAGACCGGTCAAACAAGGTGAATGCCGTGAGAATCAACTCTAGAGTGCGTTTCTTGTGTTAAACGCCATATCTGCGTCGTCTGCTGAATTAATGTCGCCGGCGACATTAACTATAAAATCGTTCTTTTTACCCATAAGCTTAATAATTTTAGGTGAGGCCTAATGTATTTAAAAGCTTTGTAAACATACAAAAATATCAATTTTGAAAAATCTAGAGGGCGCACTAGGTTTCAAGAGGAGTAACTCATACCAGTGTATCCTTGCTGTAATATATTCGATACTTATGAGTTAGACTAGAGTTAAAATACTATTTTACGAAATAAAGCTTTGCATTCTTTACAGAAGATTTCATGCTGGGCTAATTCCGTGCAGTTTTACAAGAAGCCCCCCTGATATAGAGCAGGAGCAGAATATCATAGGGTCCTTATTTAAAGTGATTTATTGCTATGAATCTATCGGCACATATATATTGAAATATCCCTAAATAAAACGTACCAGATGTTTTTCATTGCCATTGGAGTAGTCCTTGCGAAAAAAAAATCGAGATTTATTCCGACAAATGTACACAGCTGAACAGCAATCATGGAAGCTACCATGTTTATTCCCTGTGGTATATTTACAACGCCGCATGCAATACCGAAACAGAAGCCAGCGAAAATATATCACGTGACTTCAGCAAGTTTGCCACACGCCTCATCCTTGTGAACTTCGTTGAGCACACAAAGGATAGGAGCGAAGTTCGTTTAGAAATTTGTATTGCAAAAAAAAAATACACTTTTTAAAACCTCAGTGATTTGAGAAAATGTAAAGAGGGGTGCAAGTTTTAGATATCATTTTGTGATTATCAAATGTTTTAGTTGGCCTAAACACTAACAATTCATGAAAACGTAGACATTTTAAAAGGGGTCGCGTAATATTTATATATAGTTTGATCGCAGTCGCACTGTAACCACTGATCTCTATAGAATGGATTGGCTACACAACGGTATAGTCGATTCGCGTGATACGTTCGTCCCCCTGGAGTTTTGGACCTATTCAATTCGGAGAGGGATCAACCTAGCTCTTTCGGGAATGAAAGAATTCAAATGCACGTGCCACACCGGATTATCTTGGAGGACACCCCAGTGATTTAACTCACTCACCTGCCACTGAATATAATTTCATTCATGTATGGAAACGCACTATAGTGTATTTCATGTCTTAACATTGCTCACAATAACATGATTAACAGAAGTCCCTGTGCCTCATTGAATTTTTCACCTCCACAAGAATGGTACGTGGTCACATATCAGATGAATCGAGTATAATTGTATATTAGATGAATGGAGCAACGGGCAGACATCATGGTCTACCGAACACAATAGCATTCCAGAGACACCTGTTTAACAGAAGTTGTATCCCGGGTGAACGTTTTTGACATGGCATCCCATACAAATGAGCAAATACAATGAGCTCAATGAATTGCTTGATTCTGTAGTCTGTTATGTCGCTTATCCACATTTCAATGGGAACAAATTTTGTATAAATGACCGGCTCTAAACCACCACCTTGGCCTCTTTTTGGATGACCAATAGACCGTATTCAATAGCCAGCCATGTTGGTGGACAAGATAGATGCATTCCAGTACTACAATACATTCACCTGTCAATGATCCCTGTCCAATCGCTAACCATGGATCGATTGACAGCTTAATGTATTGTAGTCCTGGCATGTATGCATCTGTACACCAACAGGTCTGGTGGTGACGTCATATGAATACGGTATATATGGCCGTAAGTGCCTCAATTACGAATCCCCAGGGTTCCATCTATGTATAGCAGATCAGTGCTTCGAAACTAATAATGCGGTTCAGAAATTTACGTACTTTTCAAGGTACCGAGTAGCGGTCTTTGTATGATGAAGAGGTTCTAATTTTATTTTAAAACTCTTTTTTTATAATTTTAGGTTGTTTTTTTGTTTTTGTAAAATTAGCCACAAATGTATGCCATTTTTTTGTTTTTATAAATTATATATTTTAAAGGAAAACATTAAATACAATAAGTGATTTGAAAAATATTTGAAATTTGCAGGAATAGCTTCAAGTGAGGGATAAGTCTGTACGAATTCTCATAAGTTACCTTTCAAGCCTGTAGAATTGACAGAAAAAGAAGAAAAGGCAAGTGTTCCAAGATCGATTCTCCATGCAATACGGGTCGTAGTAAGTGTCCGTTGGACAATGACTAAAATCTCCGATCCTGTCCTTAGTAGGTTGCTTCTGGTCTCTATCATTTGCAGGGTATGTTTGGATACCGGTACTTGTTAACATACATGCAAAAATATAAAAAAAATATTTTTGATGATGTTTTCGATTGTGATTTAGCAAATCACTGATAGTGTCTTTAAATTAAAAGCTGGTTTTCTAATTTCATCAGGCCAGAACTGACTAAACACCGATCATCTTCCAATTGGTGTGAAAGACGAAAATGAGATTATGGCAAAACGATAGCGTAAATAAAAACATGGCGGCTTCGTAAAAATCGTCTATGCCTTCGAAGTTAAGCATGGAACCTGGTGTTTTCTCGCAAGGAATACTCCCATGACCATGAAATCATGATGGTAGTTTTCATATTTAGGGATATTTCATTATAATATTATAGTGACGCTAGATTCATACCAAAAATCCCTTTAAGGAGTTCGTTCAGATGCTACATACTACATACTACTCCGCTTTACTCAAAAGTTGAGCTCTGACCTTTTTTACTCACAGGGTTTAAAACTTTACTCACACACAAGGAGTATATTTTGTACGTATTTGAGTAGATTTCTTGCTTAACCGTTGAGTAACATGTTTTGACTCGTTTGCCCCACATGTTGACAACATTAAGTTTACTCAATGGACCTTGAGTAATACTTTGAATGCAGGTATAAAGCAAAATCGTTATTCATCAGAACTCTAGGGCCTACAGTTTGCTCACCAGGTTGAGTAAAATGCTGTTCGTATACTCGAAAAACTTCATTGCTGAAATATAACTACTCTGTCACCTGCAAAAGGACACAAGCAAGATTTCTACTGGTTTTTCTTGATTAAAAAATAACACAATCTACAAGGCATATTTCATTAACCTTTTCTTCGAAGTCGTGGTTTAAAAGTCATATATGTAGATGCACGTCGTGTATTCGTATACCGATGATTGTAAATGCATCTATACTCGTACTGAGCAAGGCGAAATCCTCTTTGGAATTATTGAACAGTTCCTCTGATTAATGTTAAGAAACTTGTAATTATTGCCTAGGAAGGAGGACTTCAAAAGTATAGTTTTGGTTATGTTAAATGCTTACTTACCGAGGTAAAGGTCAAAGAAGGCCAATGCCATTTGGATTACTTGGCCCATGACCGTATTTTTGTCACTACAAGCCATTGCAAATGCAACCCAACTATTCCTTATTTTAACACACTTAAGCTAGATGAACAATTTGTTTCATTGTTTACCAATTTAAGGCAACTTCTGATTTGACCCCTGTCGCAAATGAAATTGATTTTTTTTTTTTTTTAATTTTTTAGGTTTTTTCTTTTTTTAAATATCTTATTATTTCAAAAAGAGAATTGGGGAATTTTATACATGTACATTATAAGTGGAATTTCAAAAGTGATTTATAACTGGATTATGCTAGTGTAAGATATATTGATTATAGCACAGTAAGGATGTCATGTTATTTCGGTGCGTTAGGTGCATATTGCACTGAGAACCTTTCTAATTTCCCCAATCTGGTTCCAAAGAGAAGCCGGGTATATTTTAACTGAAAATTGGTCCCGTTAGGGGGGTCCACTTTCAGAACCCCTGGAACGCCAGCATATGTGCCGCAACGAAAATCAAAACAGCCCCCCCCCGGTCAACACGTTCAAATTTAGTCAACTTTCATCTTTATTTTCTTCACACGGGGCAGTCTGGGCACGAAAACTGAACGCATACGATGTACAAACACTGCTATTAATGATTGAACCCAACATCAAATACACACCGGAGACACGGAACATGTTGTAATATGCAAAAGACTGTTACACGTTTACGTGTTCTGTATAAGTGTTTTCAAAAATTCTCCAGTAATGATTGCTCGCCGATCATCGATTGCGGCAGAGGGATTACGATCAAAGGGTCGCTGTTGAATCCCTTCCTATAGAAGTCGATGTGCTTCCTTCTTATCTCTTTCTTCCATGATGATACTACATTTACACCAACGATATGCAGTGAATTCGTCCGGTATACAAAGGACAAAGCATTTCAGATTCAGAGACTTTGTTATTCATGCAGTTGAAAATATAAGAGATGTTATCACCGTCCCGATTTAGATTGAGCTGTCCTCGTTGAAGAATAAATAAACCTCTAGCTTCTAATGTGATTTCAATTAACTTTGACCGTATATTTCATAATTTATTGGAAAATGAAACGAGGTTGAACGAAAGTCAGTCATGAAAGAAATGTTGTTTGACAAGCTGCGGCCTAAAATCTTTGTGCCGAACCAAGACCCCCGGTTAATGCTAAAACTCATTTCTATTCAATTCACCACCCTTTTAGAAGAAAATGGTATCAAGCGACCTGTATGCAAAACATGCAATATGGTACTGTACATTGCTGAGATTATTTTACAAACAGTGTTTTGAAATAATCTCATGCAGGATCGGCACCAGTTTACCTGTAGTTCATATAGGTCAGAGAATACATACCGGTGGTTTCTAAAAACGCTGTAAATGGAATTTACCTGAAAACAGCAAGTTATGAGTTATGGTCCTGCACAAAGATATTAGGTCACAGTCTGCCAAACAACTTTTCTTTCATGACTTTTGTTCATCTTCATTTCATTTTCGATTAAAGGATAAATTATTCGGTCAAAGTTAATTGAACGCACAGTAGAAGCTCGAGGTTTTTTTTATTTTTGAACGAGGATAGGTATTCTGTGTTTTAAAGCATGAAATAAATACCTCAATATAAATCGGGGTGACGATAACACCCGAAATCTTTCAACTGCGAGGACACTAACAATGGCTCTGCACCTCAAGATATTCTGCCGTGCTTTGTCTTCTGCATACCAGGCAGTTTATAGTAGATTCCAATTGATGGTAGAGTTATGGGCGGAGTTTGGACTTCGTCCATTACTCAAAATAGGGGACAGAAATATCCAGACTACAAAACTACAAATAAAGTTACGTTGTTCGTCCAGTCAATACTTTGTATTTTATCCTATGTGATGCATAGTGTGTCTCCCCCATAATTGGTTTTAAACATTGCCTACAACAACATATCATAAATTTTAGAAGGTTTCAGTCGCCTGTGTGAAACAATGCAGAACTTTTATCTTCACCATTCATAAGGTCAGCTTTCACCTGCTTTCACTGAAACTATTCCTTTGGGTTTATGCTTTGACTATTGATTGGGACTTTGAATGGCCCAACCGCTCAGGGTTGGCTATCATGGCTATAGCGCACATCATACCACAAATATACGGACTAAAGTTTTTACATACTAATCCCCTCAATTCATACCTCCACCTACAAAAAAGTAGAGGCTATTCCATCAACTGGAATCTAGTATAATGAATGTCAACAGCGCTATTATTTGCTGGAGTCCATGTAGTATGATGTACATCTAATTATCACTAATATTCAGGGGAAAAAATTAAGAAGACATTTTGAAGAAAATGGGCAACTTTTAGACTTGACATACTCCATAGTATTGAATGGCATAATACCTATATACAATTTATTTATGCAGGAATTCATGCGAAACCAAGGTCCTTCCCTCTGTTCCCGCTGTTTGGGTAAGAAGTGCTGGCCAAGCAACGCCTAAGCAAGGGGGAATTACTATTCAACCGAATCATATGAATTCTAGTCCATTCATAAGTGTAAATACCCAATAAATTTTCAACACCGCAGAGCCAATTCAATCATTAGAATTTGACAATTACTTAGGGTTACTCCTCTCGCAGCTACAATTTGGAAATAATCGTTGGAACACCTTTTTCGGAAAACTGTTTACCGGGTATTCCCCGAACAATGAGGTATCGTCATCTACAAGCCTTGCCAATTCCCCCACCATTGATTAATGGGGGTTATCGAGTGATAACTGAGGCTTGTAGGGTCTTAACTCTGGCCCGAGTGAGCAATGTAGCAAATGGTGGTAAGAATGCAGAATTGTAGCTCTATCTGCATGGCATCCAAGTGCCATTTACTTGTGTGGTAATGCATTGGCGAATCAAAGAAGAGGTTAAATAGATGAATAGAAGGAAATGTCGTATGCTTTAACTGTTTGAACGTATAAGCGAAGGGACGTAGACAGCCCAGAAAACATGCAAGAAAGACCACAAGCGTTTTTTTATCTGACGTGTTTTGTCGTCTATTTAGGTTCGATGTTTGCGGGTGCCATATTTTTTAAATATAGAATATATGAAGTAAAACGGCAATAACTTTTTCCGTTTCGCTTGTATGGAATGAGTAATTGAAAATAGTGGACTTCCATAGCTTAAAATATGACAAAAAACATGTTGTTTATCGGGAATGTGAGGTTGCTTAACATACTCTAAATAGGAGTCTACCGGCTAAGCTGTTAGACTAGACAACATTGTCTTTTGGTGACGAAATAAAGGTGTTAAATACACAAAGTGGGGATCTCGTGCCTAATAGTAATACATTTTAGTATTTACAAATAACTGCACAGGAAGTACGATCTAATTTAGACTATTAAGAATTCACTTCAGATTTTGCTCATGCACGATATGTGTGAAATTAGAAGAGATCCAAGATTGATATTTATGTAAAACTTAACGTAAGCTTTTAAAATAACCCTTTTTTAAAAAAAAAAATAGAGGAGAGGCGATGGTTTGAGTCGTTGTTTTAAGCGCAAACTGAAGGCCATATTTTCATCATGCCGATGAAACTCAGTAACGGCTACGACTGTTTCATATGAATGTTGCAGTCCCAGATTTGACATAAAACTCTGCCCCATGATTTCAGATCTATTAGTACTGAAGTATAGCGATGTATAGGGATGGATGGAATCAGTTTATGACAAGCGTTCAACACAAATTTCAGGGGTACCACTACACTAAAAACCAGCTGGACATAATCGGAAATTTCCTTTTTTTAGGTTTATAAATATTGAAAATTCTAAGTTATAAGGTATAGAATGATGCATTGCATGTCGGATTCATCGTTTATAACAAAAGTTAGTCTTATAATAACCTTATAAGTAACCGATATTCCCTCTTTAAAAAACAAGTATTGAAAAAAAAAACTGTGCGCGGCTCGGTTATGATTTATTTAAAGAAGTGAAGGACCACATGAAAGAGACATAAGTATAGCACTTGGTTTTCTAATTGGGAGGTTGCCCTTTTTCTTGGTAAAACATGTCTTAAAGAAATATAAATGTAATTATAATATCAGATTAATGGATGTTTTGTGTGTATTGCCATTGTTTAAAAGGTGGAAGATATGCTATTGCAAAATAATGTGGCAAGGAAACATTTGATTTACAGAGGGTAATTAAATTTACAACAAAACCATTTTGTTATGAAATACAGTTGATACTAAGAAATAGATAAAATCATGAATTTGGTGATAGTATGGTATCAATGGATATTTAGGGTTATTGGGGGAGAATATGGACAAGAATAATGCATAAATAGTTTTTGGTAAAAAATGAAATGGTGAATATCATGTGGGAGTTCAAATCGCCAACATGAGGTTATCAATGTGATACGCTCAGTTTTGTAACACAAACCTGGATTTTCAATTAAAAATGTATTTAAAAAACATGATTTTTCGACGATAAAAAATTGAACCAAGCTTTTTGATGAAACAGCCAAGTAAAGAAAAATAAATTTTCAATCGTAAAACCTGTGTTTTTTTCAAAAAAAAAAAAAAAAGCGATTCGAAAATATGATTTTAATAGTTGGCCCATACACATGCATTTACTAAAAAAATACTTTTCGAATCGATAAACCTGTTTTTTTTTCGATTGGCAGGGTTTTGAAAAACCTGGCCTGTTCCAATCAGCAAGCCTGGATTTGCAAATTAAAACAAAATAACTTTTTATAAAATATTTTGAGGTCTCGGTCGAGAACCACGTTTTTTAAAGAAAAATTTCCAAACTGAAATAAATAAACATACCAAATCCAAAGGAGTGAAGACGTTGAGCTCAGCGAATTCCTTTCTCGCTGCAAAAGACAGCGAAATTTCAATAAGATTTTTTGCCATTGCATTTCAAATCTTTATTTTACACAAACTGCTGAAAATACAAGGCGAACTCGTATTTACGCGAGGCGTTAAAAAAATTTCCCCGCCGATGTCGCTTATACTAACATGTATAACTGCAAACCCAACACCACACCCATCCCCAACACCCGCAACACTCAACCCCTCCCAACACCGCAACCCCCCCTTCAACACCCGCAACACCCACCCCCCCCCAACATCCAACAAACTCCCCAACACTCGCAAAAAACCTTCACCCCGCAACACCCTACCAACACCTGAACCCCCCTCAACACCAAACCCCCCATCCCATACCCATGTAGCACGCCTCCCCTTGCCCCAAAAACACCCCGCAACCGCCATTCCCTTACCAACAACCCGCAACACTCTACCCCTCCCCAACACCCCGAAACCTAACCTCCCCAACACCATGCAACACCCCACCTCCCTCCCCCACACCCTGCAAAAACAACACCCCCCTCCCCTAACACGGCAAACATAACACCACTTCCCCAAAACCTGCAACACAACACCCTGCAACACAAACCCCTCCCCAATGCCCGCCAATACCCCACCCCCTTCTATGCATAATAGTCTAATGTAGCGAAGGAATTTGCCTATCCGATGTACGTTCAGAGATACAGCAAGTACGCATATTTAATTATTACATGTGCTATCAAGCCATGATAATCACATACTTTAAACTTACCGACCAAAAAGATGTGACCCATGAAAGGCTTTCATGCAGCGCCAGGAATTTTGAGTAGCGAGTACCGTTTCAAAAATATAGCAATTATGCTGATTTTTGCATATTATTAGCTCATTGCCATATCACTTTGCACTAAATACGCACAAAATCTTAGCAGTTCGAGAACTTTTCAACCCACTTCCTTCCACACAAGTTATTTTTCATTTTATATTTTTTTGTGTTTTTTTTTACCCCCCCCCCCCCCCCCGGGGGCCTTACGGAACTCCAGAAAAATTGCACACAGGCTCAGTTGCAGAAAATTCTCGTAATTAGCATATTTACGGCTCCAATTAATCAGGTCGCGAACATCAACCCGCTCTTTCCCACCAAGTTACATAAAGTTCGCCCTTACGGAAATCCAGATAAATTGTATACACAAGGTGGGTTAAAATTTTTAGCATGGACGAACGAACGGCTACGGGCCGCGGCTCATTTTAGTCCCCGTTCCGAACTCGTTTCGGCGAGGACAATAATGGACTCTAATGGGTTTAAGCAAATGTCACTTCATTCAAAACTTTTGGGCCTGCCCACACTTTGGAAGAGGTAGTTACTTATTCACAAATACAAAACCAAAAAGAACCCCAATTTTTAATGTTACACCATGGACGTACCTTGGTTACTCGCGCATTGTAATAGCTTAAATTTAAACCGCTACGGTATTAAAACATGTTGTTATACGATTATCATCAATTTCATAATTCCTAAATACTCGATCCGGAATCTGGTCGTGGGTCTGCATCCTTGAATACATTTGATGAAAGATGAATTTAAATGATTACACAGGCCAAGGGAATATAAACATAAGCTTGTCGCTCTTTTCCATAAGCTAAACATACCAAATATATATGTGGCCTAGTACTCACCTAGTTATACCAGAAAATGTTGGTTATACACACCAAATAATTAAAAGGGTTTTCTTCAAATATTAGACCAAACAAATATTAAACTAGCTCAAATAACAGCACAAATCAAGTAAAATATATTCAAGAGGTACTCGAATCAGGTTTAAATTATTTGGTCAATTTAGACTTACAAAATACTAATGCTCCATATCTAATGCACATACTCATGCTGATAGCTGTTAGATTTGCTTGTCAATGCTGACCTGATATGGCCTATAGCATACCTTGACAATCGCATGCCGGATCTGTAAGAATATTGCTTCGTTCCCAGACTGCGCTGCCCTCTGACATGTGTAATTACTAACACCCAACAATGTTAGGCAGAATGATATAATTAGTAATGGACTTGGATCTTGCGAGCAAGTAACACATGTTTTTCCATATGGGCAAATGTGTTGACATACAGCTATAGACATCCTTGAAACACATGACCTTCACCCCGTGTCCTGCATATTTTGAATTGACCACAGGTTAGCTATGGTTGTTATGCTGTATCTCCATTCAGTGTAAAATGTGTGAAAAAGCCCAGTCTCCAGCTGAGTCTAGAGTATATTTTACATTTTCCTGAAACATTAGCCTGTTACTACTTTGGCATTTTTGTCCCTTGAATTCATTTATCATACATCTCATATTAATACAGCAATTTTTTCAGGAACGTATGCAATCATATAACACACCAGAAATAAAAAAACTTCAGTTCAAATAGACTCTCCTTTCCAGTTTTGAGAAAAACAATGGTTTCCTAAAGTAGGTCCGCTTACTGCGACCCGGCAAAAAGAGTTCGCATGAGACATTGCGTCGTAGTCCACTACGGGGATCGCAGAGGGTGCTTTTCGATGAACTACTTATCATGTGAACATGCCCAATGTCCAATAATTTCCGGTTAATATCATTAAATCCTGCCCATTTAGCTTAATATTGAAAGCTATTATCAAGAAGGCATCCAATCAGAGGTCACGAACCTAACTATACGCAACCCAGGCTGACGAGACGCGATTCTCATCTCCTGAATTAGGCGTCACACGATCAGACTACAAGTTATTTTTTCTTCTTCGTGTAGAAAACGCTTCTAGGATAAACTATAATGACCCAGCAAATTACAACCATTATAAAATTTAGTTGAACCACTACCACATATTTTTTTGCACAGGTAGTTTGACATTATATAAGTTTTTCTTTGTTAGTCCTAAGCGAAAACAGTGGTATTGTCTTGGTTTCGATACAAAGAGGATTGGTAAAGGTGTCGGTTATGCCAATACTTTCGCCAAGTGAAGACCGGCCAGACGGTAGCCACACCTTATTCAATATCCAACTTCGCGAA
Organism: Ophioderma brevispina; assembly: GCA_023653785.1. Lineage (NCBI taxonomy): Eukaryota > Metazoa > Echinodermata > Ophiuroidea > Amphilepidida > Ophiodermatidae > Ophioderma > Ophioderma brevispina. The sequence continues at coordinate 10,304 of JAMKCH010019024.1, read as the reverse complement.
AAAGATCAAGCGATCACACAAAACCGTCTACAACCACAACCACCACAAACGCTTTGATATGGGCCAGTCATAGAGTAGTCCTACAACCATATAGACGGTCCTCGTTTCCGTTATTCATATTAAAACTGTACAAAAAGTACCCCTTGTCGTGAGTTGATTCTCAGCTCCAAAAACATTTTGCTTGATAACATATAAAACATTCAGGATATTTTCGTCAAGATTTCGGATTTTACCTGCTAACCAATGACGACTGAGATTTCTTGGCGTCGCGGCCAGGAAGCATAGATTTTTTCAAGGGAGGGCGACCCATAAATGGAATTTTTTGACGTCACCATTTTGTTTAAAACGTAAAAGCGAAATCTTGACAAAATTTGGTATATTGTCCCAAGAAATATTTCTTATTCCAAAACCTTGAGCTGAAGACTCATCTCCCTGTAGGGGTTATTTCTTATATTTTTGTATGAATAACTAATGAGGACGAGGTCGGATGTGGTCATGGGAACACCATACCGACCGCATGGGAACACCCCCCCCTACACACACAAACGTTTCAGAAACGTTCAACAAACGTTTATTAGGTCCCGCTAACGTCCCTTCGCTTCAATTAACGTTTACAAAACGTGTTTATTATGTCCGCTACGTCTTCGTCTTTAATAACCGCTCACACAACGTTTTTATTAGGTCCGCTACTACGTCTTCGTCTTTAAACGTTTTAGAAACGTTTACGAACGTCGAAATTTTGACTAAACATGTGCCCAAATTACGCACAGTCAGGACGCCAAAACTTTACAAAACTTTTTTTTACCAAGACGTATCCCAGCAAACACAAAACGTTTTTAAAACGTTTTGGTTAGGGTTCTAGATTCGTCTATTAATTACGAGTCTTCGTCTTATAAGACCTTGAAAGAACGGTTTAAAAACGTTTTTGGCAAGGTTCCTCATTCATCGATTTTCCATCTTCCTCTCTAAACTGATAAAATACTTGTTTATAAAACGGTTTTGGCTAGGTTCTGGTTGGTCCATATCGATTTCGTCTAATAAGAGCTTGTAACACGTTATAAATCGTTTTTGCTAAGTTCTGGATTCTTCTATTACGTCTTCGTATTAAAATAAGATCTGGTAAAAGTTTAACCACGATTTTGGCAGGTTTTCATTCTCTAGTACATCATCGTCTATAAGACCTTTTTAAACACGTTTTTAAACGTCCCCATGTCCACATTATACGGTTTAGGGGTACCATCAATGTTAGATATCTGGGATGACTCTACCAAAGGTAATAATATGTCCTAATAACGCTTGCACAATACTCAAAAAAAAAAAAACCCAACAATCGAAAACCAAATCGCAATAAACGTTTCATTATATCTATTTGGTAGTTTAAGCCATGGCATATTTAGCAACCTGCTTTAATTCTGTCAGCACAGATGGATGTAAATTTCAGTGGTAATGAAAAGGGTAACTTAAAGGTCCTTCACTTTGGGAAAAAAAAAGATACAACCGCATCTTCTGCTACAACTCCCAGCCTATATACATAGAAATTACCCTTCATCTTATGAGTCGTCTATCTGGTGTAGTGAGTTAAGCGTTTGGTCTTCCACGCGAAAGGTCCCATGTTTCAATATCCCCATGCAGGTAAGTTGAGTAATTGTGTCTGTCAATGAACTTGTGCTAATATGGCTTGCTGTAGATTTTCCCTTGCAACTAACGCTCCGATATAGTACCGATTACTTTTTTTCTTAATTATTAGCGTTTTAATGAGCAAATTAAGCAAATGTTTTGGACGTTTCTCATAACGTTTTAGAAACGATTTTAAAAGGTTTTTATTTGGTTTTTTATTAACGTTCTAAAAACGTTTTTAAAAACGTCCAATAAACGTTTTATATTACTCAAAAAACCTTCCACAAAAAAAAAACGTCCCAAAAAGTTTTTACGAACGTCCAAAGAACCAACTTGGAACGTTTTTAGAACGTTCAGAAAACGTCCGATTGTTAGCTGGGCATTGACCGACCCACATCTAAACGCCCAAATTGGTTTGTGGTTTGCGCTCCGTATTACTGTAAATTCTTTTGATATTTTTGGTGAGTTGCTACATTAAATGAGGCTTGGCCGCCATCGTCTGGATTTTTGTGCAGGAAATTTACAACAGCGCCATATGTTGAAACGTAGCATCTTAACCGGTGACGAAATTAGAACTTATGAAACGTCTACCTAAGTGTGCAAATGAGGCGTTTATCACTGCACAACATCATACAGCGCATGGCGGAATCATTTGTAATAGCATATTTGCATACTTACGTGTTTAAGTCAGCCGACATCAATAGTTTTGTTCAACACGTTGACCTTTAGCTGCAACCTTTGACTCGAAGCAGACGATCTTGTCATCAATGTCAATTGGTGACGCTGTAATGGTAAAATAATGGTAATTATAACTTGTTGCGCCACAGTGTAGAGGTCGACGCGCTTTGTCTGAACTGGTAGTGCTGCACCACCAACCAGTTAAGGAGAGGGATACCGGGGCCGGAGCACTGACCTCTACACATGGATACCGGGTCTGAGTCGCCGGAAGTCACAGGAAGTTGCTTTTTGCCCTTCTAAATGTGGCGGGAAATAATGCATACACCTGCTGTTGCACATATTCCATACATTATGTTCTATTGTTATACAAAATTCCTTTAACTTGGACAATAAAGTTAAGCCATATTAAGAAGGGCAAAATGCAACTTCCTGTGGTTTCAATCGGCGTCTTTTCAACGGTGCGACAGCCCGCTATCTATGTGTAGAGGTCAGTGGGCCGAAGATGTAACATTTGTCATCATAATTCAAATAGACCATAGGGTTGTGGAGTTCATGAATATAGATGACAAAATTAAAAGTCGTAGCAATTTGCATACGACGCCATTTTCCAAAATGGCCGCCAACCCTAGGCAAACATTTTGGTGTTAAAGATATTTTTCGTGGTCAAGGAGTTCAATAAACTGCGTCAATAAAATTGCGTATATGCCGTCATTTTCCAAGATGGCTGACATCTTATTGACAAAACCTTACATGTCTTATGAAAATGATTATGGTGTAAAGGAGTTCAATTACACTATTCACAAAACTTTCAGATGAATATTAAATTAAGGGAAGTTTTGATACGCCGCTATTTTTCCAAAATTCTCAAGATCCTTTAATATATATTACAGCACCTAGGATGACTATTTTGGTGTAAGAGTGTATATTTTCTGGGTGAAGGATTTCCAAAACTGTGGGATGATTCGTGAGTCATTTCGTATCAAGGACCACAAATGTGGCACCCAAAATATGACACCTTGGCTATTTCCCAATGTAAGGGATAAAGTTAGTCGCGAATTTCAAACATCCAAGTGGTGTTCAACATCGTTTGTAGTGTACGCCCGTTGTTAGTGGCGGGGTTCCTTCATAGCGACCCTAAAGCGCAGTCAGGAGGTTCTAAGGAGGTGGTTACTGTTCAATATGTGTTGAATATGGTATTAATTATTATGGATTTGTGTTTACACTGAAAACCTAAACTGATAAGCCCATCTGGACTAGCGTTTATCTAGTCAAACCAGTTAAGGCTAGTTACTCGACTAGTCGCTCGATTAGTTTTTGACTGGCTAAAAGCTAGTCAAAGTGGTTGCCCATTTTGGACTAGCTTGCTAGCCGGTCATAGCTTGACCTATTTTGCATAGCTGCCTGCTCCACTAGTTTACTAGTCCTCAGACTGGTTCATCTGCTTCTAAAAAATACTTTTGGGAGAATGTGCACTCTATGTATAAACTATTTTGTCATATGATTCACTCTTACATTTCTACAATTGTAGATTAACATCATGTTATTTTATTTCATACACAACATAACATATTATATTAAGAAAAAATTGCCATTAAAAATGGGACAAATTAAATTAATATTAAAGCACTTTTTTCTATTAAAGAGAGTACCCATTCACCCTATTTTGGTCTTGAACTTAATCTAATCTAATCTAAATTTCAACTTGAGTTCAGGTTAGTCTGAAAAATTAAAATATCCATCTCCCTTCAAAATTTTGTCTCTTCTCCAAATACACATATCTCCTACATCCACTTATGTCCTAAATTAATTTATTTTATATATCAGTTATAACAACAACTTGAATATATTTTATTTCAAACGCCTTTTAATAATGGGTCGTAGCCTAGGCATTCTACCGTAAAGCTCCCTCATGCATGTCGAGTCTAGCCTAAGCCTGCATGATAAGCATAGCCTATTTCGAGACTAAATGAGGGAAAATTAATACAACAATTCTTGCTTGAGTCTGAGCAATTCTGGCAGTGACTGTAACCCTAGCCGGCTAGCCTCAGGCTAAGTCTATATCACCTGCAAAAATATATTCCAAAAACATGATGATGATAGACTTCGATATGTACTACACAGACTAGGCCTAATCATCATCTGGAGATGGAATTCATTATTGCAGTGTGGGGACATGTTCTGCACAGCTTCCGAATTTGGCCAATGGGACAACAAAAATTAAGCAAAATGAATTAAGCGAAAATCTGGTTACTCTAGATAACTAAAGTTATTTTGTATTTAAATTTATATGAAATATATGTCTAGGTTCCTTGTAGGTTATGGTATTATTGGTCTAGCGCTGTTTGACACTGGAGTCCTGCAAAATTTTCCCGCTTATTTTCATGATTCCCATAAAAACTTAATTCTAGCTATGGGAAAAAGGCCACCTGGCACCTAGTCAAAACTAGTCCCGCATCGATTACCTAGTCAAATACCGTCCAACACTTTTTTGTGAGTATAACCTGTCAAAAGTAGTCAGCACCGGATGATATCCTATAGTCAAGCATTGCCTTGGCGATTTTTTTTCGATTAGCTCATTTCGATTGACTAGTTGAAGTAGAACATGACTAGAATAAACTAGTCAAGCATGCTGGATTAGCTATATTGATGTTGTAAACTAGTCAAGCGTGTGATCGACTAGTTTGGTTTACAGTGTAATATAAACAAATATACTTATATATTCTATCATTTTTCACTCTCATTAATTAAGTAACCCTAACACTCTTAGTCTAATATTTGAAAGGCAAGTATCCAGGATCTTAATATTGGACTATTAAGAAAAAACATCGGCATGTGCAAATTGCCATTACTATATCATCTGACAACTATGGAAAAACAGTCACTTGAGTGACAACATTGACTTTCACAACAAAATCATCTCCATAAGGTTAATAATTAAGATATAAGATTTTCTTTAATAACAGTGTATGTTTGCCATGACTCTGATAAGTTTGGAACGTGTATTGGACCCTTGGACCCAGAAAACACATTCAACAACAAGGATGTAATAGTAGGCTATTGCCTTTAAGATGGAAAATCACTTGTAATCACGCGTCTTTTTTAGAACTACTACATATGACCATTGGTCGATTAGCTATGATTATTATTCCGACCTGGTTGGTAGAAATCGAAGGCCCTTTTTCACCTGATGCTGGAGCATTAGTGTGTCAACCAATATTTCCGCTACAGGGACGTTAGTGTCACACAAGGGTATTGCACGTCTATACAATCCTGGCGGCAGTGGAATAAATACCATAAATTGAGTTTGAAGTCATATGTATGTATGCAGGGTCTAATAGATACTATCCAACCATCGGGTATAACGCCTGTCTCCGCTGATTCTTGCAATTCAGCTTCAGGAAGTGGCTTGTCGTAATAGTATAAAGCTTAGACATTTTCTCCTAGGGTAGGAGAAGTAACTTACTTTCTGAAATTCTCTACAATTTCTCGCTATATCAATGTCAACATTGTCAATTTATTTTCAAAATATCACACGCCAGATTCGATGCTTCTCGAAATCAGTAAAGGGAATACGAACATTTTTGGAGATACCAAATTCCCCAATTTGCACTTTATTAAAGCTGTTTAGTATAGATCAGTTGACACGTGACGTAACGCGGGCAACGAACAAAGCATTGCCCGGCAGTATGAGTGAGCACCGCGGGTTTTTTCAAAAATTCGCGCTAACCCAGGTAAAATTCCAGTTGCTTCCATCCGAACTGGTTTCAACTGGAACAGTGAAATACCGGTGATCCCAGTTGAATACTCCAGTTGAATCGTTGCTCCGGCGGAACAAGGGAACAATTTTCAACTAGGTTTTTACTGACCAGTTGAATCAGTTAAGACCAGTTACAAACAGTTAAAAAAACAGTGAAACCAGTTCCGTCACGGGAAAATGGAAAACTTTCCAACGGGATCAACTGGAATTTTGACCTGGTCGGTCGGGCGTGATAAGCATGAATGCTGGGCCATTCTCCGTTAAAGGTTCAAGTTTGGGTCTCCAAATGAGAAATACAACATTAAGGGACTTCTCGGAAATATTGAAAATCGTAAGTTTAATATTGTCAGAACACGGAACAATGCACGGTTTGATCGTAAAAATATATCCGATTTTAAGTATATTGCCTAATGTTAACACTTATGTGACGGTATCTGTTAGTAACGGATCTGTCGGGCCTTTTCTTAGTCGTGCGGTTCTTGATGAAAGTAAGTGCTTCCCCGACTTAGTCTCTATACGTTATCAGGCATTACCTTCATATTAAAGCATGGTGTGGTATTCGACTTTATGTATCACGCAGTATTGCAAGAGCATAGCAGGTGGGAGGTAACGTATCTGTAGCGGTATGAACGTAACAGGAGGGATTTCTTTCATTATAGGGCTGGAAACTTGTTCGTGAAAACAGATTTTTATGCAAAAACATGTATAATATGAACCATTGACATCTTCTCGATTTATCACATATTTGAACATAGGTATTCAGTTATTTTAGAAATTTTGTATCAATTCGAATTATTGTAACGTATCTGTCTGAATATTGGCGACATGATCTCAGAGAACTCTTACGAAACTTTAATATCCAATATTACATGGTTTAAACTTAACAATTAGTGGCTGATAAAATGCAAATGAATCTGTGATATGTGCTCTTGTGTAACGAGCAGGTACACATTTTAAAGACGGGCTTTTTGGTGGCGCCATGGACGAAAATCAAGAATGATGCATCTTGCTTATTGCTTGATACCTTCATCGGATACAACATCTAGTCCCGGATCATTTTGAAAACATATAACTCCTAAGTATAATTTATATTAATAAACATGAATACTTAAAGGCGCCAAAAACAAGCTTTAAACTGGCATGACTGGGAGCGGACACTAAAAACGGACTTTTTGAAACTTATCGGAGAATGGACCTACTGTAACTATATGGGCAATTCTCGCACCTCCACATGTCATTTTTGAGGAATCACGGTGTTAACTTGTGTGTAAACATGATGTCACCTCATCTTAGGCAAACGAATAGAAATAACTTAAAATAGTTTTGAACCTCGCTCGCTGTCTTAAATCGGCCCTATAAGAGATGCTGTGGATTTCGTGTCATGCCATTCTCCTTGAGAAACATCGGGCGATGGGAGTCCATCTGTGAACTGTTTTTTCGATCAATAGACGGATGTAATGCAAATAAAGGGTTGATACTGATTAGCCTCATTATATGAGGGGGTTCGCAGGGGAACATCCTGGGTCCCCTTCTTTTTCTTTGAATAATAAATGACATGGCTTTTTTTTTTTATTTTTTAGTTTTTCGTCACAGATTCCCTCCACATATTACAAATAGTCCTGCAGTAGCTCGAGGTTTGCAGAAAGTGGTTAGTTCGATCAAGCTCAATTGAATAAAAGCTGTAAAACTATTGAAAATCATTCGTTTCCAATGGAAGTCAGTGCAATTCCGCTTCTTTCTGCATGACTAAATCTCCTTCTCTATAGGGTTTACTGCAACTTTTAAATCCTGGAATGGGTTCGGTCAAGGTCATAACTTCAACAATATTCAGTCAATCGCCACAAATGACAGACAAATTACAGGGTGGGGAGTTACTTGTTGGGTGTTTATTAACTCAATGGCTGTAACAAAACAATTGTATATGTGAGTGTTTGTGATCAAATTGTCCAAATAATGAGTTTAAAACAAACTCCAATTAGCTTGTTGTCGGATGATTTTCCGGTTCCCGATCCCGGCCACTATTAACCCTGGGACTAATATCTATAGGTTAACTCATCCCATATTAGTCAGTTTTATCACATAGGTCAGTGGCATACCGACCGGGGGAGGGGGGGGGGTCTGCTCGAAAAGCGGGACGATATGGACCACAGTATGTATTTTCAACCCCTCTTCTTCTTTGGGCAATTTTGACCAATTTCGGCCTAATTGGGGAAAAATTAAGTAATTTTTGCGATTTTTTTCGCGCGCTAAATGCGAGCATTTCGTCAAACTTCAGACTTAATTGGGAGCAATTCACCTTGCCCCCGTCTGGCGGGACGACAGGAAAATTTTGCCCACTCTGATTGGACTGGGGCCTCGGTACGCCACTGCAGTAGGCTAATTCGTCCGGGCTGAATGTATAAGTAATAGCTTGCGCGCTATTGTGCATGCATATCGCGAACGCCGACGTAAAGTTTCTGGTTCAAATCACCATGACACTTTTTTTTATTTAAAGGCCGACTCGAGATAATAATCCCGATAGGTCCAAATAATAGTAGACCGTTTATTAGAACTCCATGGATGCAATGAGTAATAACAATTCCGTCATGCGCTGTGTGTGACTTGTTGTCAGTAGCGCTTACGGAATTGAATGGCAATACCTCATTTGCATCCACGGGACTTCTATATGACACGTCTAACAAATAATGAATTGGCCTTCCAGAAAGCATAGACTTTGTAGAGAGACTCGTTTCACACACAGTCAAATTAAAGTTTCCTTATAGTGTCTTGCTTGATTTTAATTTCTTATGCCTAAGTAAAAGTATTCGTTCCATCATGTTTGATTCAAGTTTCAAGTTATTGTGTTATGAATTCCAAATTTTACCAGCCCCCCGATAAAACTTCCTTGATAATATAATCCGTTCTTAATGAATTTAAATATCAAGCTGAGTGCAAAAGCTCTCGCGGGCTAATTTACCGCAGCAATCCTCCAATCATTTAAGTTCACAAGCAAGCATGTCAATGCTTGGACCGAGATTGCTTTTTCTCATCTCTCTCCTCGCCGGCTCGCCGGCTCCCTGATCTATCTACCAAAGGGTGACGCACGCTGTTGCATACAGCATGCAGACAGGTCGCAAAGTGTTGCCACACTACTATCTACATCTCACATCTAGCTATTAGAGTTAAATAGCCAATTGATCAATTAACCAGATATTTATATTATTTCAGAAATAACCTATCCCGGCACACGTATCCTGTGCAACTGTTATATTTTACAAAATTTTTATGCATCAAGCCGCAAATCCGATTCATCTCAATTTTGATTGAACATTTTAGGTGACTAGCTTAGTTCTAGTTGACGTTTAATATGCACGAAAATTATATTTCGAATCTGAGTAAGCCTTTAATCATTCTTAATATTTTCGAGTAAGAGAAGTAATGATATCTCCAAGTCCTTATTTCTCTCTTACTTTTTATTTGCATCTCATCTTCTATCCCTCTGCCTTAGGTTTTCTTCACCTCTACTCCTTCTATCGCTGCTTTCCTCCATTAGCATAGTACTACATACTCAACAAGAAAGGAATAACCTATAAGCCCTATCGGGCTGTCCATTACTGGTCCTAACATATCATATCCATCACCTGTTTACTTGTTGTACAGTTACAAGTGTTACTTTACCGGTATATTATATTACCTAGTGATTAACATTTCTGTACGTACGATATGTTTATGAATAATAAAATTGAATTTGAACAGTTGAACAGTTGAACAATGCTTCTAAAATGGGCGTAATATAAAACTTATGGTATAGGCCTACCAGGCTTGGTTATGTTATTTTAATGCAGGCGGGTTGTTTTGGTCGGTGATACTATATTTTCCCAATTTACACGGTTAAGGCAGTGAGCCTATTAGTCCACTCAACGCTATGAAAATACTAGGTACACTGGACAAATGCGACATCGTGTTGTTTTCTTGCTGTTGTAACTAGCAGTTTATTGTAAAAGATCTCCCCAACAACCATATCAAAAAAGGTTTAGAAAGAGAGCCTGGCAAGAATGCTTAAATTGCATTTATCTTACGTGGACGTATACGCCCATATTGCGACAAAGGTATATAGCTCATAAATGCATGTTAAGGACAATTTCCATTTTCATGTGTTTGCAGTTGTGCATGGCTATGCGGCCAATGTGTGTAACACTGCAATTGATTATATTGACAGTGTGGAAAGTGATAGTCATATTCAAAATGGCCGCAATTTTCCCGCAAAATTAAT